>JAODLC010000088.1:1136503-1161971 GCA_026781145.1 Hippopotamyrus pictus | reverse complement strand
GGGGTTTGCATCGTCCAATCAGCATGCAGCAAACGGAGCAGTCGGCGAACAGCGCGGCGACCCACATTTGGTGTTTGCGCTGATGCAACCGTCCAGGGAGCAGCCTATTAAAAGATGGGGGGGGGGTATTAATCCAAACATCGGGGTGTGTGCGTGTGTGTGTATTTTGTTTATATTACATTGTGGGGACCCATTATTTTGACATTGTGGGAACCGTTTTCCAGGTCCCCACAAAGATCTGTGAATACAATCGAAAAACTAAAAATGCCAAAAGTCTCGTATTTTGTTCGGTTACTTATGGTGAAGGTCAGGGCTGGGTAGGGGTTACGGTCGTCATGTTGGGATTAGAATTTTCCCCGTAGAAATGAATGGAGAGTCCTCACAAAGATATAATTACAAATGTGTGTGTGTGTGTGTGTGTGCGTGTTCCTGGCCTTTTTTGGAAAAACCCCGAGACGCAGATCTGGTTGCTGTGTTTGCGTGACGCAGCCCACAGGAATCCCGCGTGCCTCTTCTTCGCATGACGCTAACATGTAAATTCTGTGTGATGTCACAGTGGAGGATCGCGGTGCCGGCCCCGGCGAGGATCTGGCTCACCTTCTCCGACTTCGACCTGGTTCCCGAGGCCTGTGGTGACTTTGTAGAGGTGTACGACGGCCCCTCCATCCTCGGTAAAGACACGTGGCCACCCCCCGCCCAGCAAACCCAGCTGAGAACCTCTGTCTGGAAACATAGATCCTGTTTTTTGGAAGCCAAACCCTTGTGGTGGCATTTACAGCCACTCCGGCGCATGTGAGTCATGAACGGGACATGAGACTTTAGGAAACTAAAAATTCAGCGCGTAAAACAACAGGAATGCCTGCGGCCTTATTCCACTGCTGCTTTGCAGCATCGAAAATTAATTGAAAAGACATTAATTGGAAAAACCGCACACCTGCTTCGCGAATGTCGCGAACGAATGCAGCCAAGATTAAATAACTCATGCCATTAGCCCCACCGGTGAGTAACAGTCTGTGCTTTTCGGCGCGGTAATAGAGGCAGTGCAGTTCACCGGGTCCAGATGGCGAATGATCTCGGGCTGGATCCGCGGGGCGGGAAGGCTGAGGCCACACCTGTCGTTTCAGGTCGCTTCTGCGGCGGCTCAGCGCCAGGGACGCTGGCCTCCAGTAGCAGCACCTTGACGGTCCGCTTCAAGACCGACTCCAGCTTCAACGCTCGCGGCTTCCGGGCCGTGTATGGCACAGCCCCGCCAGCCGCTGGCACCACCACCGCCCGCACCAGCACCACCAGAACCACCAGAAGCACCAGCACCAAGCCGACAGTCACCAGCGATAAGCCCCACACGACCACATTGACGCAGCCGGACGGTAGGATCTCCATCGCTTCGACGCTACTGATTTAGCTCTCATTTTCGCATCCGTTCTCAGCAAATTAAACTCATTTTCCACTTTTTCACCTTAGACTAATGATCCGTGACGGCGGCTTGACAAGCGCGACGTGCTTAAAGGAGCATCTTTATTTAAAAAACACACAAAAAAAAACGAGGAAATTCCCAGCCGACTCTTCTGTCGCGATGATTTCCATGATTTGCATTGCTGTGCGACTAACAGGCACACATCTGTCATTCCGTCCCCGACCGGCGTTCAGTGGGGCCCCGGGCAGTGGGCCGGGCTGGCGGTACAACCTGCAGGGGGCGCCCTTTGCCCGCCTGACACAAACTAGGGCAGCATGGAGAGTAATGGTTAAAGGCCCACGGTCTAATCTGAACAGCTTGCTTGGTCCCAGCTTCTCTGTCCTTGAATAAAGTCAAGAAAAGCCTCAGTAAAGCATACTGTACAGGTGTAAGTACTAAAGCTGGATTCATACTGGTATTTCTAGTAGAACCAGTAGTACATTGAGTTCTCAGTTTACATTTAACATACGCTTAAAAGTAAAAAACGCATGATCATAAAATAACAGCATGCGGTATATCCTCAGGTGTGATTTTTTTTTTTCCTTAGAATACACGTCACAAGTCAAAATAACAGCGGCCATTTTTAAGACGGCAAGCTCTCATCCAAAATGAGCGCTCTCTGTGTGACGCTTTTCCTCTGCTTAGACTCGGGCTGCGGAACGAGCAGCCTTCAGCAGGGCCGCAAAGGTGCCATTACCTCCAAGGGCTTTCCTCAACCATATCCGTCTGACTTGCAATGTGTCTGGAACATCACCGTCCCCGAGGGTCTGCTGGTCAAGTTGGAGGTCACGGACATGGCCGTGGTCGGGGAGGCGGGCCAGTGCGGCCCGGACAGACTCTTGGTGTCGGATGAGCTGCAGTCTCTCGGTAGGTGCCTGGGGGTAGCGGTTAAGGTGCTCAAATAGTGTCCCAGAAGGGCAGTGGTTCAAATCCTGGTTCAGCTGCTCCACCTTTAGGAGCTTATCAGTAATATACCTCGCTCTGTAAATTTTATTTTCTTACTTTATAGCATCTGCCAGCCCGTTACATAATAAAATTGGTCATATAATCCGATATGATTTGTTGACATGCCAAAAATGTGAGTTTATGTGTGATCTTCAGACTTTGACTTAATCAGACCACAGTTCTTCTTACATAACAGTCCAGCTAATCTGTGAAGCTGTTGATTAGCTGTTAATTTGTTATTCGCACCAGAACCTGTTATCTGCACCTAGCATCTTTGAGAGTCCAAGCGACGGCTGGAACACAGAGCACAGGGGGTTTCTGGGAGAGGGAGGACTGGTGAATTTTTCTGTCATGCTGGCTGCTAGTTGTCATGTTTCATGGTGCGTTCGATTATCTCTCGGAAGTCGGAAATTCCGAGGTGAGTGACATCACGTCCGACAATCTCCCGTTCGAGCTACACACCTCGGAATAAACATGGCTGCCTCCATGAACAAGTTGTTGTGTACTGTTGCTTTATATTTTAGTACATTTGGAGTGAGAGTCTTTTTTCCGAGAGACAAACAAACAAGAAACACGAACTAGTCAAACCACATCAAAAGCTTCATAATATTTTAGACCCATAGCGATATTCTTATTTTTCTAGAGGCAAACTAACTGGAAACAAAGGAAAGACATTTTCAAGTCTGGTAAAAATCTGATACTGCATGCTAGGATACTGTTTACGGTCATGATATGGTAGTCTCTAAATCGACCACATGCAATTTCATTTATAACTATTAATATATTTAACAAAATAAACATTTTAAAATATTTATAACATACAATTACTGCTGGCTATGTAAGCCACCATGTTGAAATGACGTCACAGGGGAATCTCGGACAAGAAAATTCTGTTCGACAACGTCAGAAAGGAGGCGTGTTTCAGACGGGAAAGTTACGTTTTTCATGACGTTTTTATCCGAGTTCCGACTTGGAGAGAGATAATCGAATGCAGGATCAGGGTCTTTGTGAGAGATTGCTGTTAGCTTTGACGATGAGCCACAACCCACCTCCCCTAAACATGTCAGAATTAATGTACATGGATGGATGGATGGAGGGATAGATGCATGGATGGATGGATGGATGTCTTGGAAAATCCAACCTTCCTGTCACGTACGCTTAGTGCCTCGCCAGCTGAGACATTTCCTACCTAATGCCCCAAACGGCCTGAGTAACCGGAGAGTGGCACATTTTAACACAATGACTCACGGTTCTGTGCTTAATGAATGCAGCCACACAGCTCCAATCAATCCAACCCCAGCTGTACCTTTGAATGAGGGCCTTTTTTTTCCATTCGTCTTCATCTCGGCCGGTTTCCCCAGTCATTCACGGTGATATTGCTCCTTGGCCACAACATATGTTTTGTAGGTTTGGTGGTAAATTTGATATAACACTGTACTGAAATATAAATTACATTTTATTTATTTGACACTTTTACCCAAAGTGGCATAAATCTTTGAGAAAGCAGGGTCAGTCAGTCCCTGGAGCAGTTGGGGGTTAAAGGTCGCTCAAGGGTTCAGCTATGAAATCCCTCTGGGATCTGAATCAACAACCTTCCGATTACAGGTACAGCATCCCAACTAACTGAGCCACACACCAGCCCAGGATAATGAAATCTGATGCTTTCACTGTTTCAAAAGTAAATGGCGATGCAGTTATAAAGAATCCAGTTCAGCAGTTCTGGGTTTTGCCGTGAAGATGGCGGATGTCTTCACGCCCCGTCCGTGCGTTTCCAGGCACCCACTGCGGCTACGTTCTCCCGCCGCCGTTCATCAGCGCCGGCAGCAGACTGCACCTCAGCTTCCAGTCCGACGCGCGTCTGGCCGACCGCGGATTCGCCGCCTCGTGGGAGGCTGTGTACCCAGAAGACATCGGAGGTGACACGCCTGAGCCGGGGGCTGCAGGGAGTGGGGGAAGTGTCGGATTTCACTACTAAGAAGATTTGGGTTATTAATAAGGGTCCAGTTAAATTAATAAGGGGTTCTAGGGGGCAATTAAAAAGTCCTTTCGGGGCCCTTTATCACCCCAGTGTATTAACTGTATGTGGCCAACAGGGGGAGCCAGGCAAATGCATAGTTTGAAAGCAAATAAACCTAAATGTATCACCACAAACAATAAAGTGCTAAGCAATTTAAATAAGATGGTTATTGTTTCATCCTACAGCACGCAGACCTGCGGTTTTTGTGGATCTGTGTCATTAAATTGCACTTAGTGTATGGTCCCAGGGATGGATTCATGTCCCGTCCAGGATGTCCCCAGCCCTGTGCATCCCTGGGTGGGATTCCCGCTCTCTTCAAAGATTTCAGGTCCAGAGAGTACAAATCCGGACCAAGATTTTGTTTCAACCAACCAGTAGAGCATAAAGAGTCTCGGTCACAGAGTACGCAGCTGGTGGGTTGAAACAAAATCTTGGTCTGGATTTGTACTCTCTGGACCTTAAATCTCCACCTCTATGCTGTAGCCCCAGATCAGCAGTCATGGAAACATTAGAATCGCTTCCTTCTGCGTGTCAGAGATCCAGGGCTGCGGAGGTTTTTCCCGAGAGAGGACGGGGATCATCACGTCCCAGAACTGGCCCTTGAACTACGCCAGCAACAGCGAGTGCCTGTGGCTGGTGGAGGTGCCCGTTGGGGAGACCATCACGCTGACCTTCACGCACTTTGAGGTGGAAGAGGCAGGGATCCTTCTTGGGAAGTGCTTCGACCAGCTGCAGGTCTACGACGGCGCGGCCGCGGGAGCTACGAGATACGGTAGGAGCCCCGCGCCCGTAAGTGACGGAACAGCAGAATGGACCGGCGAAACTGAACGGTTCTGAGAGTGACATGATGTACCTTTGAATCCCAGGAGAAATATGTTTACAGATCCACAGATCACTTAAATATGCTCCTCCACGCGTGACTGAGCGACCACGTGCATTTAAAAAGAGTAGTTCTGAAAAGCTCCTGTTCTTCTCCGCCCCCCCAGGTCCGTTCTGTGGGACTAAGCTCCCGTCCACCATCCAGACCACGGGAAACACCTTACTCCTTCGTTTCCATGCCGACTTCTTCACTGAGGCCAAGGGCTTCAGAGCCTACTGGATGACGGACGCCACTCAGCCGGCCCCCACAGACCCCCCAGTGCCGCCCAACCCCTGGGATGGCATCACCATAGGTAACCCTGACATCCGCCCACCTCTCTCAGCCCTCTGGCAGACCCCCACCTGACCTCTTATATCCGCCGCGCTCCATTGACTAAACCCAGTTTCTCACAATCTAATATTTTGTCTGTGAAGGCTGATTCAGTTAGAAAAAGCACAATAGCAGATCCGGACTGTAACAGTGACACATAGAGGCTTCTACAAGACACGCCTGCTTCATAAATCAAAGTGAGAAGCCTGGGAAGGAGCTGCGGGGTCGTTTATAACATTGTAGCACTTTACAGCCTGCCCCGTTAATGTAAAGAGGACCCACTGGACAGTTTTTTGTAAAACCAACTGTTAAATTGTTAAAGTACTAAACATTTCAAACCAGCTGTGGACAGTATGATGTTTTAAATGGTCAGTATTGTACTGTGGGCAGTATTGTGTCTCATATGGTAAGGACTGTGGTCAGTATTGTGTCTCAGATGGTAAGTACTGTGGTCAGTATTGTGTCAGATGGTCAGTACTGTGGTCAGTATTGTGTCAGAAGGTAAGTACTGCGGCTAGTATTGTGTCTCAGATGGTTAGTACTTTGGTCAGTATTGTGTCTCAGATGGTAAGTACTGTGGTCAGTATTGTGTCAGATGGTCAGTACTGTGGTCAGTATTGCGTCAGAAGGTAAGTACTGCGGCTAGTATTGTGTCTCAGATGGTTAATACTTTGGTCAGTATTGTGTCTCAGATGGTTGGTACTGTGGTCAGTATAGAATCTCAGATGATCGGTGCTGTGATCAGTATAGCGTCTCAGATGGTCGGTATTGTGGTCAGTATTGTGTCTCAGATGGTAAGCATTAAATATCCCTTTACTTTGCCAAATTCGAAATTACTTCCTGATTATCCGAAGTGGCCACCCACTGGGCTGTTTGCAGTTGTGATTGGGAAGCTGGCGCATTAGACATTCGGTTCCAGCTCCATGTGGGCCAGGTGGGACGGAGTGTTCCGTGAAGAAATGGCTGTCAGCCACAGACGGCGTGTCAGAGTGAGTTTGGCATTTCTTACAAATCTCCCTCCCCGCCACCCCCCCTTGTCAGACTGGCCAAGCACCTGTGGAAAGCCCGCCACCCCCCCCATGGTCAACACCCGCATCGTCAATGGAGAACCGGCCATCCCCCACTCCTGGCCTTGGCAGGTTTCCATGCAGGTAATGCGATAGAATAACATGGATACACTTCTCCAAGTCTCTTTCATGGATCAGTTCATATTACACAGTTTCACTGCCTAAAGCTACTTAAATGTTTGCATGTTACCAATTCATATGGCTGAATATTTAACTGGAGCCATCCTTTACTCAGGACCTCGCCTGGGACTCAAACCTATAACATGCAACCTGCATCATCAACCTTTTTGGGGGATGGTTGTATCAGCAAAGTGACTTAGTCCACCAGAACGGTCTCTGTCTGGCACAGAATTGTGGGTGATAGATATAATTGTACTGAAAAATAAGATAATCATCTGGAAATGATCAGGCAAACATCAGGGCACATGAACTGTTTTAAATACCTGTGAAACGCAAATACCTGAAGAACCCCTTGATGCCTTAAAGGTTTGGCCGGCCAGCCAGGAAACGCCCAAGTTCTCACACACCTGTGGTGGCACCTTGATCCACAGGAAGTGGGTGCTGACCGCCGCCCACTGCTTCATCAGGTGAGCCCCACCCCCCGCCCGGCAACATCACTCACTGTCAACATTCATGGTTCGACTGTCCTGAAAACGAAGGGGCCACAATAAAACAATGCAATACTACTTACAGGATGTCCTCAAATGAGCACATGTTCTGAAGCCAGAAAGACAAATCATTGGTTCAGAGAGATAGCCGATCAGATTGTAGAAGAGGTAGGTCCAATCAACTAGAGGAGGTGGAACCAAGACATCTGATTGGACTGGATTACTAAAAATCAAATATCAGAATTTGTGATTAACTCAATAATATTTTCCAGCCACATATGCTTTTTAGCTGCTACTGATTATCGATAAAATACCGACACTTCCAGATAGACCAATTGAACAAGTGATTTTCCTGACGGTGGATAGGAGGGCAGCTGTTAGTCGATCAGCAATACGGAGTCGTTCACCGGGTGTTACGTCTCCCTGCTGGGGCGCCCCCTGCAGGTATGCGGATGAGCTGCAGCGCTGGCGCCTGTGCCTGGGCAAACACAATCTGACGATGGAGGAGCCCAGCCAGAAGTGTTTCGGCGTGCTCGCCATCCACCGGCACGAGGGCTTCCGCTACCCGCAGGTGCCCACCGTAGAGTTCGACATCGCTCTAGTCCGGCTGGATGGGGAGGTGGTGCCCAGCGATGAAATCAGCTACGCCTGCCTGCCCCCCCTGGAGGAGGTGTTGCCCAAGGATAAGAAGTGCTATGCTACTGGCTGGGGGGACGAGACAGGTCTGGCCCTCTTTTAGAGGCCTTTACAGAAAAACAAATTACAGTGTTTACGCATATATAGCGTCTCTGTTTCCTGTAACTGTTACTACAGCGCCCTCTGTCGGCAGACATCGGTTTTGCAGGACTTCTTTCGGAATGCAACTTGTGATTCACACGGCCGTCGCTAACTGCTCTGCTGACTTGTCAACATACGCAGATAGTTAGCAAAATCTGCTCCCCCGCCCCCGTAACAGGTAACTCCACAGCCCCAAAAGCTGCAGAAACTCTGAACCAGGTGGCTCTGCCCGTCGTCCCCTACGACACATGCAAGAGGATGGACTACTGGTGGTTCCAGGTGAAGCCATCCATGATCTGCTGTGGCTACACCAAGCCCGACGAGCTGAAGTCCGTCTGCCAGGTCAGTGCCCTTTCATCCTCCTCCAGCGAACCTCCGGGATTAAAACCATTCACTTCTAAGCCACAGCAGTGTGTCCCCTAGGTTTACAGCTTTGGAGGGGGGGGCAGACAGGATTCATGGTGTTCATGTGTTTCCTTTAATGACAGCAGTCAATATAACAACTGAACTAAACATCAGAACATTTCTTTTTATGACAATTATCCATTTATACCAGTCAGAAACGTCTGGCCCATTTATTGAGATCCGCATGCAGGCTGCAAGATGGTCTCCTTGCAGCCTATTGCGGATGTTTGTCTTTACCTGCAAATACATTAACTGTTAACTTTAAGAGTGATATCTGACAGCTTAAAATAGTGATAGTTTAAAGCTGAAAATCCCATTGTGAAACTTATTTATTACCATATTCATGGTTGAGAAATCCCTCTCAACCAACAGTTTACACTGCTGACCAGAGCAGATATTTTTGTCTGCTTTTCAGGTGGTTGACGTGACATATTGTCCGACACACGCTCTCTATCCACTGGTGGAAGTGTGGTCACCTGAGAATCGTAAACGCGTGACCACGCAGAGACAGAAATGACAAGCTGTTGTGTAAATAAGATAAATAACATAAGGCTATTAAATTTGTTTAATAAAAGGACAATGTATAGACCTATTCTATAGGAAAGGTAACCTTAAATGACTTCTGTTGTGATCTGGCGCTATATAGAAAATAAAACCAAATCAAATTAACTTGACCTTCAAGGGGGGTGGGAGGTGCCGTAGGGGGGGCAGGGTGCCCCCTAATATAATGGTAGGGGAAACACTGCACAGAATAGCTTGTGAAATTTGCCCTCTAGAAACAAAGTGACCATTTTCATACCTCTTTTTAAAATGGTCCACAAATTTTAAAAAATCTAACTTCTTGAGATACTATTTTGCTGAGAATTACGGTGATACGTATGACATCAGTCAAAAGTTTGGACACACCTAGCCTCCTACAAAGGTGAGTGATAGTGTTGCCTCATATAACCAGGCCACCTGACCCAAACCCAGTAGAAATGGTTTTGGACGACTTTGACTGCAGAGTGAAGGAAAAGCAGCCAATGAGAGCTCAGCATATATGTGGGAGCTCCTTCAGGACAGCTGGAAAAGCAGCCAATGAGAGCTCAGCATATATGTGGGAGCTCCTTCAGGACAGCTGGAAAATCATCTCAGGAGGCCACCTCATGGACCTGGTGTAGAGGAGACTGTAGGGTCAGCCAGTGCCTGGAGCAATTGGGGTTAAGGGACTTGCACAAGGGCCCACAGAGCTGCCCCCCTCCCCAACAAATTATTATTTTGTTTAATACTTTTTTGGTCAGTGCATAATTCCATATATGTTTTTTATACTTTTGAAATCTTCATAGTTATTCTAAAATGTACAGAATAATACAAGTAAACCTTTCTATGGGTAAGCTGGTCCAAACATTTGACTTGACAGTTCTTTTCCGATTGGCAGGGCGATTCAGGAGGCCCCCTGGTTTGCCAGGACGCCCTCGGGGAGCCCTGGGCGATTCATGGCATCACCAGCTTCGGGCCCATCGGCTGTATTATGGACAAGAAGCCCAGCGTCTTCACTCGAGCGTCCGCCTACATCCCATGGATAGAGAATATCATCCGGAAGGACATCTTCGACTTGATCAGTAGGGGGCAGTCTTCTATTCATACTTTATTTTTCCATGTTGGGCCAGTCGCCAAGCTGACTCCGCCACTCTCTCCTAGCATCTGGCTGCGGGGATATAAGGAATGTGACGGGCACTGAGGGCAGGCTGTCCTCCATGGGCTACCCTGCTGCCTACAGCAACGATGCCCGCTGCCAGTGGAACATACTTGCGCCAGAGGGCAAGCTGGTGCACCTACACTTCGAGGCCTTTTCCCTGGAGGATAGCCAACTCTGCCTAAGCGACAGCGTCGCCCTCTCTGACCAGATCGGCAGCCTGGGTGTGTCATCGCAGAGCCCCGCCCTCTGTCATGGTGGGACGAATCAGGCAGCAGCATGGGAGGAGAGGCTACCGCTAAGCATACCGCTGTAGTCGTTTCCATGATCGGAAAGCTCAACACTCGCCTCCTCGCTAACATATGGCTCAGCTCCATGTAACCCAATGAACAATAGCTAGTGCATAAGTGAGCAACAGTGCTACTTATCAAGAGTGAGCACTCCCACCCGTCAAAAGTTGGTTGAAGGGAGCGGATGGTTCGGGCCCAGAAAGTGAAGATCCAGACCAGGATTTTGATTGTTTCGTGAGCCCTTGAGCAAAGCCCTTAACCCCCAGATCCGTGGGCACTACTGCAGGTGGCTGCTCTTCACTGCCAAGCTTTCAACCAAGCAGCTGAGTACTCCACGACTCTTTATGCACAAGACAAAATCTTGGTCTGGATTTTTACTCTCTGGACCTGAACTGTCCACCTCTGGCTGATAGTTAAGCTCTGTGGTTCAGTGGGAGTTTTGCCTGAGAAGCTGTAGATTACACTTTCCATGCCTCTGTTCATTAAATCATTCATCTTCTAACTGATGGATATGATCCTCAAGGCTTGAAGCAGGTCATGATAATCAGACTCCAGTTTCCAACATTTTTGCTCCAAACCTTCCTAGGAACACACTGCAACAACGGCATACCTGCAGATCTGGTGAGCACTGGTGAGATCATGAACATCCGCTTCTCCTCCAACAACCGCGTGGTGGACACCGGCTTCCTGGCCACGTGGAAGTCTGTAGACCCTGTTGACATCCCTAGTGAGTAATATGAAGATATCAAAGGTCTTCTTCCAGCCAGCACATTACCCTGACAGTTGCTGGGAAGGATATATATTTTATGATGGGATGAGACAGAAATAAATTCACAAACTCAGGAGTTTGGGTGGAGGCTGGTAGCACATAATTGTGGCAGAAAGCATTACATCACCTAGCATTTTTGAGAACAAGGGTGAGGTGGAACTGAGCTGTTTTCCACATATTAAGAGTATGGTATATGCTCATCCATCCATTCTTCTTCATTACTGCGCACCCAGTACTGAGCCACAGTGTGGTACGTGCTTATTAATAAGATAAATATGTCCTTTTTAACATTAAGTTAATTTGTATGTTTTCAAAGCAAGTCCTTGGCAGTTCTTAGGTTCTTAGGTCGTCATTGAGTATCTTAGGTCATTGTCTGTTTTAGGTTGTCATTTTCTATCTTAGTTTGGTCATCATTGTCTCTCTTAGTTAGGTCATCATTGTCTGTCTTAGGTCATCATTGTCTATATTAGTTACGTCATCATTGTCTATCATCATTAGGTCATCATTGTCTGTCTTAGTTAGGTCATCATTGTCTGTCCTAGTTATGTTATCATTGTCTGTCTTAGTTAGGTCATCATTGTCTGTCTTAGGTCATCATTGTCTATTTTAGTTAGGTGGTCATTGTCCATCTTAGGTCATCATTGTCTATCTTAGGTAGGTCATCATTGTCTCTCGTTGACTTGATAGACTTGATCCAGTGTGGGGGCCACTTCTCCAGCGAGCAGGGGCAGATCATGTCCCCAGGCTGGCCCACCTCTGACTACCCGGCCCAGTCTGTGTGCACCTGGAGCATCTCGGTGCCCCCTTCCAAGAAGATCCACATTAAGTTCACTGACTTCAACGTGCAAGCTGTCAGCCTTCTGGGGTCATGCCTGGACTATGTTGAGGTCTATGAAGGACAGGGCACAGGACTTACCAAGCTAGGTTTGTTCCTCCATGTGTGCTTGCTCCCATTTTATGCCTCAGAGGCCAAAATAAGCTGCTTTTACCCAGGGGCGTACACAGGGGCATGGCCACAAGGGCTCTCCCCCCAGCTTAAAGCTAATTGGCCACAGGAGTGCCCCTTCTCTGTCATTCACCAATTCAAAACATATCATTGGCTAATGATTAGGTTGGGTTGAATGAATTATGGCCCCTCTTATTCCCCTGACTTCAAAGAAACATTGAATTGCCCCTGTAATAAACACACCATTACTATTGGATTTAATGATTGGCCTGTAGTTCTTTGATCTTTGTTATTGAAACTAGCAAAATAGATATAAATTTGGATCTTATTATGTTATTGTTATGCCGCCATTAATCTTCTCTATCCTCCCCACCTCTCCACGATCCATATGTACTATAGTCTTATTTTTAAATAAAAAATAATTATTCTTAAATAATCTTAAGCTTATAAAGACAGATAGACACAGGCATGGTTGATCTGCTCTGTAATAAAGAGTCTAACCACAGGTTTGAACACTGATGCATGTTTGTAACGAGTGTTGAGTCCCGTGAGTGTTCACACAACGATCTGTCTGCTATCCAGGAACCTTCTGTGGTTTTATGGCCCCGCCCACGGTAACCACCACGGGCAACACAGCCCTGATCCGATTCGTCAGTAACGGCGCAAAGCAGGATAAGGGATTCCGTGGATACTGGACGACGGACCTCAATGTGTTCCCTACTCTGCCGGCTCCGCCCACCAATCCTTGGGATGACATCATCATAGGTGAGCCGGGCAGTCTTGATACTGATAGCAGGGACCCGGCTGCTTGTTGGGGGATCAGAATGAGATGGAGTTTGGCTATTTTGTCCCATAGAGACTATAGTGTGCAGTGTAATTTTTGCCATTTGATATAATGTGTAGTCACAGGATTTAATGTATAGTCACATATAGTCACATGATATCATGTATACTCATATAGTTCAGTGTATTGTTATACAGTCACATATAATCACATGTAGTCACACAGCCTAATGTATAGCCACAAAATCTACTGTATAGTCAGATATAGTCACATAGTCACATGATCTAGTGTATAGTCACATAGCCCATAGTGTCTGGTGTAATATGTATGTCATGTGACCTAGACTGGCCAGCGTCCTGCGGCAGGCCCGCCGTGCCCCCCAGTACCTCTGTGGCCCGCGTGGTAAATGGTGTGGAGGCCGTGCCTCACTCCTGGCCCTGGCAGGTGTCCATGCAGGTGAGCTGGGGCGTGAGGGCCTCCCGACACTGACAGGCCACACGGCGCGCCACACACGGCAGGCCGCCATCTGCCGCAGTGCAGGCCTCCCGTCCCCCGCAGGGGAGCCCGCCTCTGCCCCGCCTCCCCCTAAGAAAACACACAGCTGTGTATACGAGATCCCAAACCGCGGCCTCCGTCGTCACTTCTCAGCAAAGTCACCTGACTAGACAGAACATGTGACCCGATGATGTCATTGTCCCCATCAGGGCCGGCTCTTCAATTTCATGCCGTTCCAGCATGCGTGCGGGGGCTCCCTGATCCACGAGGAGTGGGTCCTGACGGCGGCCCATTGCTTCATGCAGTGAGTGACCCAAAAAGGCAACGCACTGGACTCGCCGCACGGTCCTACGAACGCGGCTTTTGTAACAGGGCCCAACAAGCTGGTCCAGGCTAATTTTAATGTCTTCAGTCAGGTTGGGCTAGACCCGGGTTCTAACCGATGGTTCCGTGTGCCAGGCTTTCCAAACCCAGCATGTGGCAGCTCTGTCTGGGGAAGCACTACATGAATGCATCAGGCGAAGCCACGGAGGCCTGCTACACCGCGGATAGGATCCTAACCCACCCTGGCTTCGTCTACCCCCAGAGCAACATCGTAGCCAATGACGTCGCCCTGGTCCACCTAGCACAGAGGGTCAACATGACCAGGGAGATAAGCCCCGTGTGTCTGCCTGAGGATGACCAGGTTCTCCCAGGAGGGACGCACTGCTTCGTGACTGGCTGGGGTGATGAGAAAGGTGAGCGCCCCCATGTGGACGCTGGCGGATTTACAAGGACACTGACACGATGCATTGTAAAAATCCAACAGACTCAGCTAATTAATACTACAAACTCTATCCTTCAAAAATAAAGGTGGTTTAATTTAAGAGCCAGACCCCTTGTGAAACTGCTCGCGACTTTATGTGGCACGTCAGAGAACGGCGATGCCAGTAGTGCGAACTTCGGTCCACGGTGAGGAGAAACTGCAAGAGAGCCGACCTCTCAGCGTGACGCTAAGTAATGCTGAAGTCACCTCCCCTCATGTCAATGAGCACATCTGCTCTGGTGCCGCGTTCACCAAGGCCCCGTGCTTGGACGAAGACACACCACCTGGTCTCATTAATACTTCACGGTGACGGTGTAATTAATTGATACGACCGGCCCCTCCAGTCTTTCACAGAAACACCACGAGTCCTCTTCAGAGCGGCATGGAAGGAAGGGTCTTACAGTTAATTAACTCGCATCCCACCCGAAAGCTAAGTCATGGCTTTGGCGTGGTGACACCTCGATAACTACCGGATGGGTAGATCTGCTGAAAGTGGCCCTGGTATGTTCTTGTCTCTGCAGGAAGCCTGTTCCCTGTGGTGTCCAAACAGCTGAACCAGGCACCACTGCCCGTGGTCCCCTTCGAGACGTGCAGCAAGCCGCAGTATTGGTGGGACAGTGTGCGTCCGTCTATGATCTGTGCCGGCTATGAGTCCCCTGACGAGCTCAAGTCGGCCTGCCAGGTAGGAGCAGGGCTCTGTGTCTTTATCTTCTCAGCGAGGGGCGGGGCTCTGTGTCTTTGTCTTCTCAGTGAGGGGCGGGGCTCTGTGTCTGCCATTGCTACATGTCCCTCCTTGTACAGTCCAACAAATTTTTACTTTGCAAAATAAGTTTTTGTTATTTTGCACTGAATCCAAATATCTCATCAATTTCGAATGAGACACAATTATATTTAGGCTTCACATATATTTCCAGTACATGTGCATGGTGAAAGTGACTCATCTTAAAGGTAGAAGTGTGTGACTTTCTGCTGTACTTAACCTCAGGAACATCCGCCTTAAGGCTCCAGCAGAATTCAGCAAGCACACTGGAACACCACTCGACTTGATATCGTGTTTTCATACCAGAGCGAGAAAAGGATTTTCTCTCGAATTCTCCAAATGTGTTACAGCCTATAAACTCTGGCAAAACAGGCTTACTGCTGACTTACTAAAAAAGACTTACGTATAGTACTTTGTGTGCTTCTGCAAAGTCTTGAAAATATTCACAAATAGAAATAAAATCTTTGAATTTTTCCTAAAGCAAACCCACACGTTCATATTAAGGAATGATATACTATCATTTTAGCCTAAAATGATGTCACTCAAAAAAACTATGGGTGACAGCAAAATTGTGCATGCAGTGAATGTCTGAATTCAGCATTAAAAGTACATAACTACATAGTTGTTTTGAGACAAAAACTTTGTTCACTATTAATCCTTCTGTTGCGCTGGGAAACAGCGCCCTCCTCAGGCTGGCCTCGAATGGCCGGACGACTTCCCTTCTTGCCAGCGCCGCGTGTGTTTCTCATCGTTTCTCTCCCATTTTCTAACCCCCTCCCCAGGGCGACTCCGGGGGACCGCTGGTCTACAAAGCCGAGGGCCCCGATGCGAGCTGGCAAGTCCAAGGAATTGTAAGCTTCGGAGCCAGGGGCTGCGCCAAGGACAAAAAGCCGTCCGTGTTCACCCGCGTCTCCGCCTTCTCCCCCTGGATCCGCGACCAGATAAAGCAGTTCATCTATGAGCAGACGGCACAGCCAAGCCGAACATAAATCACTCTCCGGAATGAGATGGACTACGCCGGAGAAAGGAAACCAGGCACCTTTTATTACGTCTTTGACGTGCAGAAGTCTGTCTGACTGTGTTATAACTCGTCATGCAGAAAACAAGTTTCCTGCGTAAACTGTAAATTACTTGCTATTAATTGTACCCCGTGACCATATCGCGGATAAATGTGTAGAAGGTGGACAGATGGATGTTAATTGCCAATTCCTTTTTGACATGTAATATTCTGTGACAACATTCAAGTTTGTAAAGATGCCAGAATTTGTGAAAAATGTGACAAGATGTCAAAATATTTTATAATGATAATAAAGCCAGACAGCACGCTGACTCGTACATGCTTAATGCATTAGCTGGACCTGTCTCTAGCCTTTTGGATTTCTAATATATGATGTGTTCCCAAAAAGTCCTTCCCTGGCATTCTTATTTTATTCTCTGGTCCCTTGTTGGATGCTTCTTTGCTCTTCGGGTTTCGGGTTTTAGCCGGCGGTGTAGCGCGCTTGCAGGAGAGACCTGCAGACGGTAGACGTCACTACAGAACGGTGAGGAAGGCGATCGAGCCATTTCCCCCTCCGACGGAACTCCCCACGTTAATACAGTACTTCAACTTAATCAGTTGTTCCAAGCCAAACCTGCTTTTGTATTGTCGACTTTAGTGGTTTTTATTGTTCTTGCAGTCGTGTTTTCCTTTTGGAAAATATGCTGCATATTACAGTAGTTAAAAATGTTTGGGAATGACTGAACTGAAATAGTATTAAATATCTTACATTTGCCGTTGCGACAGACGTCAAGTCAAGTGGGACTTTATTGTCGCACTATCCATTTTCTGTACGCTTCATAATGACGCGAAATAATATTCTGCGGTGCTTCATAAATGCATAAAGCGCATAGACTGACAGGACAAATGGAAAGAAATACACGAACAACGTTAATAATAATGTAAATGTTAGCAATTATATTTTGAATTTGCAGAGCTTTACATAAATGGTATGTTAGAATAAATAATAAATACCAGAGAAGTATATAATGGTAACGGTGGCAATAACGGCGCAAATGGAGATAAAGTGGATAGAGGTTTATCAAAGAGAAATACACGTGATATGATAAGATAAAGCAGCAAACTATGAATATACAGTAATACACACAATGCATTATTATACATTGCACAGAAAACTTGTACGTTAAAACTTAACAAACAGCAATAGTACACAGCGACCATCCATCCAGATTTTAAATATGCATCAAATCCCGCTTTGAAAGTTTCATCCTGAGGGTCACATGATCCGTGCCGGCAGCCAATGGGAGCTCAGGGCTCAGATTTCAGCCTGGAGGAGTGAATAATGCGTGACGGCGTCTCCGGCCGCTTCCTCCGCTCCCGACGCCCTTGGGGCAGCCCCAAGTTTCGCATGCTGCATTTATCGTCTTCCCAGCCTGAGGTATCTTCCCGTCAATGGGTTAGAAGGTGAAGCGCTACCCGGAGCGGCCGCTGCATCCCTTTTCCGCGGCTTCTTCCTGGAAGCATGGGGGCCGGAGCGCTGACTATCTGTGTGAGTAGCGGCGGGCGCTTTACTGCCAGTGATTTAGCGGTTTTATGCTGCGAGTCCCGCGGGGTCTCCCTTTGCATACGTGTGTGGTCATGCTCGTTTCCGCTTTTCTGCGGCTTTTGTGGGTGCGTTGGTGCGCTTTTCCCCCCATCAAACACAAAACTTCAACTAAAAACATTACTTCAGACATGTTTCAGCTTTATTTTGGATGTTTACTAGGCCATTTGATCCGTTTTTTTAATCATCTTAATATTGTGTAAGGTTAAAACAGTTAACTAACTCTGTCGCGGTCACCAAAGCTTTATAATGGTCCATTACACTATCTTGTGGAATCACGCAATTGAAAGGGGGGGGGGACATTTAACTAAAGTATCCATTTATGGATACTTGTGCTGATCAAAACTTCCTGTAGACAAATTCGGAAAAAATGTCGAGCCGTTACGAAGTTACTCTTTTTGCGTTTTCCCTTCTAAAGTTAGCGCTTTTATGTCTTGAAAAGTACGAATAAATGTAACAGAGGTGAGTGAAACTGGCGCTGCCATCCTTAAAGCGTTTTGTAGACCTGTTGCTACGGTGCCTAGGGCGGGATATTTAATGCTAGACGTAAATAGCACTTAATTAGTTTCCTTCAGCGGTATAAGTCCAACAGGGATGAACGCTTTCTTCACTCCCATATAGAATAAACCAATAAAAAACGGATTATTACAAATGAGAACAGATGAGTCCTATACTGTACGTTTACAGATTAATCGGTAAAATATGTAGACATCCCTTTGCCATATTAATGTCGGCCTTGGGAATATTTTTGCTCTCTAAGTTATATGCTTAGCAGCTGTGTTGAGGGGTCCTGCGCTGCTTGCGTTATTGTCGCAGGCTGCGCTTCATGCCGTGTCCTGGGCCACCAACGACGGGGGAGCAAACAAGTCGGAGCTTGAAGCAGACGAGCCGCATTCTCCCTATGACTGCGCGTGCCCCCACCCCCCCCTCTGCGAACATTTTTTTTTGTCAGCCGCGTTATTTAACCGGGACAGTTTATTGGGGCGATGTCCCTGTGATTGATGTCTTGTAGGAGTGTAAGTGGTTTTAAGCACTGTAGCCCTTTACGCTATCTGTGTGAACAGAGGTGTCATCGAGAACAAGCGACGCTGCCCGGATCTTGGGGGGGGCTAAGTGGACAGATTGAGGGGGCATCTGTCTGCGCAGCGCTTGTCATTGCAATGGGGGCTCAGACTAGCTTACACTCCAAAATCCTCTCGCGTGAGCACAAAAGTCTGCTTTTAGATTAATTGGGTTAAGGTGGGTTTCGTTTTCTTTTCCTATTATTTTTTTAGCAGCCCTGCCGACGAAATAGTCGTTATGCGTGGCTCTGTTAATATAACAGGACGTTCAGGTGCTGAGAACATTAAATATTCGCTGTGTGCAAAGTCCAGCGTTTAACAATACACTCGCTGATAATAGCTGTGCTGTACCTGCCTCGCTTGTACGATTCTCGGAATAAAGCGGCTCACAAATATAAATATTGATAATACCATCAGCAATAATAATAAACATAGTGCCAGCAAATATTTAGACTCCTATACTGAAGAAAATATAAAATGACGTTGGTGTGCATGTGTGTCTGTTTAAAATCTATATAAAAATCGGATATAGAAAGGGTTATGTATCTTAAAGTGGAGATGACTTTCCTTGGTATTCTGGTGATTCTCCGTTTGTCATTTAATGGCCCTGCAGTAGGAGTGCTTACTCATGGGCCCCGGGGGTCTGGGAGGGACGGTCAGGGTCTGTCTTGTCCCAGCTTAGCGCCCTGTGCAGGGCGTGACCACACAGTGGAACTGTAAATGCCTTTTCTCATGATGTCACTGTCCTCCCCCAATCTTTGGTGATGTGGCCAGAGCGCGAGGACGTGTGACACCGGCCAAGTCATTGGGCGAGGAGTTTCACTCGGGTATGGCCTCATTGGTTGGCTGTGGGCCGTCATATACGGTCTCCTCTGTCACTTATCCCGGGCCTCATTGGTTGGCTGTGGGCCGTGGTATACGGTCTCCTCTGTCACTTATCCCGGGCCTCATTGGTTGGCTGTGGGCCGTGGTATACGGTCTCCTCTGTCACTTATCCCGGGCCTCATTGGTTGGCTGTGGGCCGTGGTATACGGTCTCCTCTGTCACATCCCGGGCCTCATTGCTCTTATTAGGAGATTTTACATGACTGTGTCACAGCTCATGTATTAAGCTGGTAGGGGTGGTGCAGTGATGCAGTGGCGCAGTGGTTAGCACTGTCACTTTGCACCTGCTGGGCCAGGGTTCAAGTCACTGCATCTGGAGTTTCATTGCCCTCCTTGTGTCGTCGTGGAGTATCCTCCAGTCCCCCCCCCCCCCTCCAAAAACATGCTGAGGTGAGTTGGAGTTGCCAGATTGTCCGTATGTGTGAATGGTGTGTGTGTGCGTGTGTCCTGCGATGAGTTGGTGCCCCACCCTGGGTTGTTCCTTGCCATGCACCCATAGTTTCCGGCATAGTCTCTGGACCCTCGCAACCCTGAATAGGAAAAGTAGGTGATGGATGGATGGATGGATGGATGGCTGACTGGCTGTTAAACTAGTCAAGGCCTGTGATAATGGATGTTTCAGTTAAGAGCATAAATAACATGTTTGTATGAAGTGTCTTGTTCCTGGGAAGGTGAGAGGAGGAAATTTGTCTTTTGATTATTTCATTGTTGAACTTGATCAATCCATTGACGGGAATCTTCTAAAACACTGAACAAATGGTCTGTGTCCTCTTGTCCTCACCTTTCCAAGGACGGTTTGCTGCTTGTAACTGTAAGCCTGCCCCCCCCCAACCCAACTGTCCCCTTCATCAGGGCAGGAGTTCCATCCTGCGCATTGCCGACGTTGTCACTCTTCCACTTCTGAACAGGATTCCGAGTCGGCTGTCAGAATCAGTCGGGGCCCACGTTTAGAGCGGCGAGACAAGGCAGCAATACTCACTATGTCATCGCTGCAAAGTTTAATAAATCATGATAGATAAAATCGTTCTGTTATGAAACGTGTGACCGATGTCATTAATCTCTCTTCAGGGGCCACTGTAGGTCTTTGGAGGTCTGACACCGTACAGAGCCAGTGGGAATGGAAATGAACAGCATACAGAAAGAGCTGGGGCGAGACGTCAGGAGGGTTTTTTGCAGTAATCAAGCCACCTCATAGATGGGAAGATGGAGGATGTTCAAGGAAACGTAGAAATGGGTTTTATTCCTGCATTTGCTGATTTGCCGACCATACCCTGCCAGAGCAGTATGGATGGACGCTCAGGCAAATATAAAATATCAAGTTGAAAAATTCACATTAGGAGAGCTTTGCCGCTTTAAGGCCCCCGGCCACCTTTGTGCTGTGATAGCCCACTTCCATGTGTGAGTTCCGATTCAAGCCCTTAAAGACACGCCCCTAGATACGAGCGCCAGGTAACCGGAGTCTGTGTTAGTTACGGTGGTGTGGAGCAGGCCCCTCCCCTTCCTGACTTCCAGAACTCGGTGTTCCACCGTGGGCGTCCAGGGAAATTGCCTGAAAGTTTATAAGTGGGTTGCCCCTCGGGCCCAGTCTGCGAAACGGGCCACCGGGCCGCCTTGCGGCTCCCGCCGATGGCGACGGTCCCCGTGGTTGACTGTGCGCCTCTCCTGTGCTTCCGGAAGCACAACAGGGCGGCCGTGCAGATCAGGGAGGATGTGAAGAAGATGGTGCAGCTGCCCATGTTGAAGCAGAGGCCCCCCGGTGCAGGGAGAAGGCTGTTCGGCGTGCCCTTGCCGGAACTCGGAGAGCTGGGCCTGGGGGTTGCCGGCGTGCCCCTGGTCCTCAGCAGCATGGTGGAGTTCCTCCGAGAGCACGGTCAGTAACGGCCAGACACGTCCTCTGCATCCTAATGTGACCCTTCTCTTTTGTAACACCGAATTATGTATTCCACTGGTTGCCATGGTTGCTGGAAAAATGGATCCGTCAGTGTGCTTGTGTTCTACCAAGGCAGCAGAATCAGTTTCAAGTTCTCCTTCATTTCCCCCAGTTGATGATGATAAACTTAATCCACGAATAAATGTCACTGATCCAAAATGGAGAACGTTTCCACATGCGCTGTCCTTCCAGGGTCTGTCCATTTGGATAGATGGGTTCTTCATGCAGAAGGTGTCTTTGTGGTGTTACAGTGCAACCAGCCTTCTAGGAAGTCCTGATGACAATAGTTCCTGAAGGTCATATTTCTCTGTACAGTCGCTCCTGGCTTTACGATGGCTCGACTTGGTGCTACAGCGACGCACAGTCAGTAGTCTTCGGAATTTACTCCCGGGCTAGCGATATGCCGTACGACACTTTCTGCTGATGGCCACGTGGTCTCGTACAGTATTTAACAATGTATCGTACTGTTTTTGTTTGTTCCTGTTTAAGCTGATTTTCCAAAACTCATTATCTACATGTCATCTCGTATTCATATTCGACTTGCAATACTCTCAACTTAGATTGGCTTTATCGGAATGTAAGGCCAACGTCTGTGGAGGAGCTTCTATACAGGAAAACGCCAGTCGTCTGGCAGATCAGCTGCAGGTTGATATTTGGCCACTAGATGGCAGTGTTGGGCTTTTTAAGCTCTTTATTGCTCAATGTATTTACCTTTGATATTGTAAGGTAGCTGTAGCTGTTTGTCTTTTTTGCGAGTGGTTGGTCTTGCCTGCCTACCCCCAGCTCTGCAGCAGGAGGGTCTGTTCCGGGTCAACGGGAATGTGCGGACGGTGGAGCGCCTGCGGCAGCGGATGGAGAGCGGGGAGGAGGTGGACCTCCTCCAGGAGGCAGACCCGTGCGCGGTGGCCAGCCTGCTGAAGCAGTTCCTGAGGGAGCTGCCAGGGGGCGTCGTCACCCGTGGCGTCCAGGCGGAGCTCCTGCAGCTGTACCAGGGTGAGCCTCAAGGTGGCGCCAGGGTTTGTGTGAGGTGGGAGTGAGGCTTCGGCGGTCCGGTTGGTGTATCCACACTGCCCTCTGCTGTGCGTTTAGAGCACTGCACTGTAGGTTATGTGGGTGGCTTTCGTCAGTTCAGGAAGCTCTCTGTTTATGTAAAGCCAATTTATTTAAATCCGGACTTATCCACGATACATAATTCATGGACGTGCTAACATAGAAAGGTGATCTTTGCGTACATTGTTTTTGTTTTTAACGTGTTCTTTAGTATATATTACTAATACTTTTGGCTTATGCATTTTGTGCTATAGGGCGCTTGGAATCTGACTTGTATAAAACTTGACTTGGCTAAGGGTTTGTGAAATGGATTAGTACTTGGTGTCAGCTGAGGAAACCCCCCCCACCCCCACCCCCCACTGTCCCGTATCGCCTGTATATCGGAGTTCAAAGTTTCTATTTGTCAGATGCAGTACAACAACAGTGAAATGCTTGTTCTGGCAGAGTCGCTATGTCACTCTACATGTGGGGGGAATGTCATGTTTGTTTGCTACTCCCTAGCATTAGAAACTGGGCTGAAATAAATGTGACCCTGACCTTGTATACCAGGTTTTGACTTTGGGGGGAAGGGGGTGGTTGCAGTGCACTATTTACCTGGAGGTTAAATCAAAACATCTTGGTGCTGATGGTGGGTTAACACGTCCATCGCTTAGTGGGATGTACAGCATTGCTCTGCTCTGCTCTGCGCAGCTCTGCACTGCTCCTGTGCAGGGAAGGTCACTGCAGACACGTGTCAGTTTGTTTATGTTTTGCTTGTTCTGCGTCTGTACTCATTGCACTGTTGTTGGGTTTGGAGTTCACATGTCCTGCGGCCTTCACAGTGATAAGAGACGTACTGGCTTGTTTTGAAATGTAAATACGTTGTTTTGTTTTCACTCTAGATGTGATGACTCTGTTTTGTTCTGTCTGCACGAGTTTGAGCTAATGTAAAATGTCGCTGCTATCAACTTGTGCTTGCGCTTAAGTAAAACAATGACATTTTTAAAGAAAATGGCTTAATTTTGACATTCAGATGGTATCCTTTCAGTAAATAATTCAGTATTTCCAACAAGGTTGGGGCCATTCTGGAATACATTCATCAATTCCAATCAAAATCAGGAAATGAAACTGGAGTTGGAATTTAAATCTCCCTGAAATTCAAATTCAATTCCAGTTCTGTTCCCCATAGGTTTCCCCCCCCCCCCAATCCTAACTCCATCTCCATTTCCTGATTTGGATTGGAATAGATGAATTCATTCCAGAATGCCCCCAACCCTGACTTCCACTCCTATGAGTATAATCATTTCAGAAAACTGCGTGATTCTAAGCCTTCACCATTACATCAAAAGCCATTTAATAACTAAATTTACATACAAGGATGTTAAACACAATTCAGTAAAGAAATATACGATGAACTGTGTCTTTGGGGCTCCTACAGCTGTTGTGTTGCACACATGCACACCTTTCTCGTCAAGCTGCTGTGTATCTGTGACCCGCAGAGTGCGGCGAGGAGCAGTTTGGCCACGCCCTCCGACTTCGCCTCCGCCAGCTGCCCGGGGTCCACTACAGCCTGCTGAGGTACCTCTGCCACTTCCTGTCCCAGGTGGCCGAGCGCCACGAGCAGAACCGCATGACGGCCCTCAACCTGGCCACCGTGTTCGGGCCCAACGTCTTCCAGTGAGTTCCCAGGGTAGCCTGCCGCATTTGGACTCGAATTGTCGGTACTAGAGCACGCCTTTCTGGAAAGTTCCGATGTGCAAACTGCAGGCTGGTATGCTTGATCCTCAGTACGGCTATTCCAGCTGTCGCTGTGGCCACGGGGAGCCGACGTCCATTGACACCCCCCTTTCAGCTCCCAGAGCCTGGGTGCAGTGGATCTGCCAAGAATGTGCCGGCATTGATTGGGAGAGACCCGGTGTGACAGCTGCCATTCCAAATGTGCGCTGCATTGCTCTGACACACAATGTGACTGTGTGCGCTGACTATGAATTGTCCGGAGTACGGGCCTGCATGCACCCCCGCCCCCCCCCAGCCCGCACACGCAGAGCCTGCCCTCTCGCTCATAGTGGATCTTGACGTCGGTCTCTGATTAATGCTGGTTCAATCCAAATGCGATATGCGAGGACTAGTTTCTTTTTCAATCCTTGTTTACTTGAGGGCTTGGCCAGCAGGTGGAGCTATTGTGCAGCCAGTACTGAAACGGCAGTTTCCATCCAGTGGAAGTCTTAAAATCCCCGTCATCCACGACTTGGCTGTAGTGTTTGATTGTGTCTGTCTGCCCTCTGACGGAGTAGCAGCCTGATCAAGGTGTCCCTCTGCTTTCTGCTGCCTCAGATGGGTACCTGGGGACCCTGGCCTGGATAAGCAGTTAGAAATTAATAATAATAATAATAATAAAATAATATTAATCGATACTTTATTGATTGATTGGATGGATGAGGGGTTTAAATCAATTATATTTTGTCAACACTCATCATACCTGCTAAGAACTGCACCTGTCCTTCCCTGTGGCTTTAGGGCCTGTATTAGGAGGTAGGATAAACATACGTTTGTTTTCCTCTGCAAGTCAGGACACTGTGGTCATGATCACAGCGTCTGTGGTTCAGATCCAGAGTGTCTCATCCTTGGATGGACATCTTGCACTTTCGCTTTGACACTGTCTGTTCTCACTCTGACAGCAGAATGGGCCCCCAGGTGTGTTCTGGTCCCTGTCATCAGCTGACATTCACATCTCCGCCGCTCGGTGCAGAAGTCGGCCAAATCTGAGCACCCCACCCCCGAGGGACTGATAACTGGGTCACGAGGGCCGAGTGGCCGGAATGTGATCTGTTCAGACGAGATGATGCAGCACTATGTGATGTACCTTATGTACCCACCTTGTAAATATACCTTAACATCCTACCATACCTTAGCAGCTTTAATATACATTATTAACAAACATTATATGATAATATAATGTTTACTATTAATGTGTATTAC
>JAODLC010000088.1:1111349-1121660 GCA_026781145.1 Hippopotamyrus pictus | reverse complement strand
GCAGGGGGCGAGAGGTCATGTTAGTGGCTCAACTGTTTCCCGCGCTGCCGCTCCCGCCGCACCCGGCCCCACAAAGGGCCCCCTGTGACCCAGTCCCACCCGTCAGTCACCACAAAGAAGAGACCAGGCATACACACACACACACAGCCTGCCGCGCCGGGGTCGAGGCCAACCAGGCGGCTAACGAGCGTGGAAGCTGACTGGGCCGCGGTGTGCGACAGGGCTAGGGGCTTGGCCACACTCCGAGCTTGCAGCCCGATGATGAGACCTACCCCCAAGATGGCTTCCGGGTGGAGAATCTCCCAGCATTTCTCCGTCCTTGATATGGTGGAGATGCCAGGCTTGTGGCCCGACGCTCAGGCCCTCGGGGGGCCCTCGACAGCTCCTCAGTGTCATTAGACAGATGATGTCACTCACAAGGGTCAGCAGATCCCCAAGTCCCCCGAGGGAGCCATGGTTACAAAGGTCAAAGGTCGATCAGCGCACGTGATGCGTGCAGAAGTGAGAGTGTGCCGTCTGTCGTTTTGTTTTTTTTGAGAAACTAGTGCACCATCGATTCCCCCCTCCCCACAGTCTTTTTTTAGACCAGAGTGGCAGGTTCCACGTTAATATTGGAGAGGGTTATCTAAATTATGCAGAAATCATTAGGTCCTGTTTTCTGAGGACAGGTCATGTACCTTAATCGCTATCCAGGGTCTGTGTGTTTCCTACTGACAGCTTATTATCTGTGCCAGCTTGTCGCCGATTTATGTCGCTGCGGACCTTGACCCAGAGGGACCAGCCACGGGACCCTTTTTGAGACTTGAACCTGCATCATTCCGGTCACTGTTCCATGCCACCCCCCCCCCCGAGGCTCATGCTGACGACTACCGGAGGCCGGCCTGGAGCTCGGGACCTCGTACGCCCAGGGCCGGATCCGCAACAACTGTGTGATTAGGCTTCAATCTGATCTTTCCTGTCAGCCTGACCAGTCTTCACTGGTTATTCTAAAGAAAAAAAGCGAATGATGCAATCCAGGCAGAAGGCGACCAACCCTCACGGAGCTGATTTACTCTGCAGGAAATCCGCACGGTCGAGCCTGGTGGTCGGGAACATGGTGGGGGTTTAATCCCCTTTCCTGTCTCTGTTTTTCCCAGCCAGTCTCTAATCACTGTTTGATGTTATCGCCACTACAGCCCTTAATGAACCCAAATAGCAGGTTCTGAGCGTTCACGTGACCCTCCTTAAGCACCAGCTGGGCGTGACGTGGGCGTCAACCACGCCCCTCGCTGTCTGACAGAACCCCCACGTCAGACGTTAATCTCCACCAATTATAAGGTGATTGTTAATACAGTTTAGTGGGATGCACGTTTCGAAGGTTCAGATGGAGGTCTGGCACAGGTTAGATTGATCAAGGTTAAATGTACGTGGTACATTCATTGTCCTCTCAATTAAACACAAACACGTGTTTAAGGGAAGGGATACTGAAACTGAAATTGATCTGTTTGCATTTCAGATCTTCTCTTCAAGGAACATAGGTAGCCCTAACTGACCTTTCACATAATCACAAATGATTAATACCCTAACTCAGAACTATCTAACGTGGGTCAAAATAATGGACAGTTTCTGAGTGGGTGGAGACTGCGGGTGGGGTTTGGCAGCATGATAAATGACGTGATTTTGCTGGCGAAATGGACTTTGATTGAGTGGAACGAAATAGTGTCACCTCCAGGACTAAATAGCATCATGGGTACAAAACAACCTGTGCCTCAGACTGTTCATGTGGTGCAGTACAAGTGCTGTATACACACATGTGTGCGTGTGTGTGTGTGTGGTGGGGAACCAGAATGTCCCCAGAGTGTGGTAAAACCTGAAACTTGCTTGCTTTTGGGGAAGGACGTTTTCAAGTCCTCATTTGGGGAACCTCAATTTCATAAAAATTGGTGACTGCAATGAAAAAACTAGAAATGCCAAATGTCTTGTATTTGGTTTGGTTACTTATGGTTAAGGTTAGGGCAGAGTAGGGGGCTAAGGGTGTCGTGGTTGGGATGAGGGTTTTTCACATAATGAATGGAGGGCCCCCATATAGATAGGACTACCTGTGTATGTGTGTGTGTGTGTGTGTGTGTGTACAGTGGTACATTAGATGCATGAAATAAATAGCAGTGTCTCATCAAAGGTAGTGCAGTATAAAAATATCAATGTAGCCTTACATGTGGTGCCTATGCACATTTTATTTTAATATAAAAAGAATAAATGATTCATTATTATTCAAGGCAAGTTTTTTTTTTTTTAGGGATAAAAGACTCAGAATCCCCCTTGAAATTGCGTACACGTCTTCAGCAGCAGCTCTGAGCATTTCTGGAAACACCCCCCATCCCCCCCTCCCCATGCACATTCCTCGGAGCCCCCGGCAACATAACAAGGGACGGAAGTGCAGGCCGGGTACTAACGAGGCCGTCGCCGCGTCCCCCGAGGCCACGCCTGCCACCAAACGCCGCACTCGGCACGTCGCCGCGAGGGCCTCCGCACACCCTGCGTGTGCTGCGTGCCGACTATCTGCTTACAACTCGCCCCCCTTCCTCTTGCCCTCGCCCCTCCCACTACTGTGGCAAACGGCCTGGGAGGTGCTTCAGAAAGGGGGGGGATTTGACAGTCTCCTTGGAGCGGTGGGGGAAGGGGGGGGGGAGTGCAGCAAGAGTACTTAGGGCAGTAGAGTGAGGGGAAAAAAAAGAGAGGGAAAAAAAACGGCTCTCCAGAAGGCAGATGGGCGGATGTTTTGGCCCAGCCTGGGGACCAATGGGAGGTGGTCACCGTCTGTCAGGGCCGTGGAGCTGGGGGGGAGGAGGGGGGGGCGGGGCCAGTGCTGTTTCAGGCGGAGACTCGGCATGCCTGGACTTAAGGAGCGTGCCACAGGCCCCCGTCAGCTTGTCGTGTCGCCCCGCCGCAGACGTCTACGATGAAGATCCAGGAGACGCAGAGCGATTTGGGGAGGGTGGACGGCTGTGAAGAGGTTCCCCGGCTGGATCTGTCCACCCTGATGGAGGAGAGCCACTGGGGAGGTAATGCTCTCTCTCACTCAAGCACACGGCCTGCCGCTCGGCGTGGGGGAGGGGCAGGGGAAACCTGCCGTGTTTGTTCTTGTGGTGTCCACCTCCGGAACGTTCTTTTCGTTATTAAAAGTAACTTGTGCTGCCTCATGCCTGCGGACGTAGAACAGCACCCCAGCCGTTTTCGACGATTTATGTCCCACCGCGGATGGCTGTCCCTGTTAGCCACGGCTCGCTAATGTTTCTCCATGCCCTGAGCAAACTTGGACGGTTTGCTGGTCTTCCAGGGCTGCCCGAGGCACCATCGTCTAGCGGTGGTGGTGCGGGGGGGGGTGACTGTTTTGGTCAGAGGCGGAATGCAAGGGCAGCTCTGATGAAATTTCTGACCGCCGCTCGATTTCCTCATGCATTCAGCTACTCCCGGTTTGCTGCGGCTGTCTGGTGTGAATCGCGTTAGTGAAAGTCATTCTGTTCCAGGGGTGTAGCGAAACGTGAATGTGCTAGCCTGCAGAGATTTATCATAATCATTACCTGATTCACTGGAATCTTATTCACACTCAATGCAGCTTTCTTTTTCTTTGCTAAGTAAGGGTGTGATTAGAATAGCTTTTCAGTAGCACGGGTGTTTCAGGCTGGACTTTGTCCGACTCGGTCTGCATTCCATGCCTGCAGTTTACTTTGCGTCTGAAAGCTCTGATATTTCTGTTCCCGTCTTGTAATCTTTGGCGTGCTGAACAGCACATTCTCGACACTTTACAGATCTGCCTTGGTGTAAGGTTTGGAAACTCTCCTCCAGATTTGATATTTGCATAACACGTTTCTTGACAGGACCTGTTTGTTTAATGTTCCGGTTTGGCAGTAAGGGGGCAGCAGAGAGCTTGGGTTGGGATTACTGTGCTTTTTTTTTGGGGGGGGGTGTAGTAGCTTGGGAGAGAGAGGGGCTGGGAGGTTGGCTGTTGGCTGCTGTGAAGGCCAGCACAGATTTCTGGCTGTTCCTGTTGAAGTATCGTCAACTTTGGATGACTTGGCTGTCCCTAGGCAATGCTACCTTTCTCTGGAGACCTTGGAAACTTGAGCACCGTAAAAACAAAAATATTTTGTATTAGTTTTCTCCAAGGTGGTCTGGGTTTAATGAAAACAACAAAAAAGGCATAATCTTTACAGGTCCTCTTACGGTCTGCAGGCGTGGCTACCCCTGTGGAAAAGCTCAGGATGAGTTTGGGTTGGGGGTCAGGGTTAGTTAGTGCTCTACTGGCAGGTGTATGTAGGATGTTGGTGGATCATGTACTTCTCAAATCAAAGTTCTGGGACTGTAATAGGGGGTTGACAGCGTTGGCGTTCCTTAGCTCGTTGGCAATCAGGCATAGCACACAAGCTGGTTAGAGAGGGTCATTTTTTCTTCTGGCCTGTTTCTGCTGACATTATGATTGAGTATGAAGTCCCGTGTGTGTGTGTGTTTTTACGTTCTCTAGATGTGCACAGAATTCTGGATGTTCCCAGATGGGTAGAACCATATTATAAAGCCCATCTGCCTCTCAAATCCCATTCGGAGTTTAATTGAAGAGGAGGTCCGTCAGGATGGAGGCGGGGAATTAGATTGGGAGTCCCCAGTGCAGGCACGGTTAGCAACTGTCATCTCGTCTCCACTCATATGTATGTTCTGTTCTTTCTCTTTCTCTCGTCTCTCCTCTCTGCTAGATTCACCCTTCTTTACTGTCCCTTTCCTTGATTTCAAAAGTATTTGCCAGCCGAGCTGGTATGAGGGTAAGTGTGCTCTGGTGTTCTGGGATCAGGACATGCTTGCTTGTGCCTCAGCACTCATTGCACGGCAGACTGAATGGACCTTAATGTTCCGTTGCCTTAGCACACAGCCCTCAGAATGGAGTTTGCTCTCAGGGAAACGCTTTGGTTCATTACCTCGGGCGAACGCTGCTGCCCAGGCAGGCACGTTGCGGCATGCCTAGAAAAGCTACAGATGCCTGGGAAAGACTCGTGGGCCTCAGAGCCTCCATTTGTAGAGTAAACATAAAGTCATGGACCTGCACAGCAGCCCGGCCCTGTGTACTGTGCCTGGGGGCTATAGCCTCCCTCCAGAGTGGCCTTCGGATTCCAGGACCAGGACGGTGACACTGCTCATCTCGAGCCTCCGTTCGCGTCGCGGACAGTGTTCTTGCACGTATCTGTGGATTTTGGGCAGGGCATTTGCATCCGGCGGGAATTACTGCACGGTCGTGTGGGTGCACAACTGCAACTGGAACATCTGTCGCGTCTCAGAGGCTTTAGCTTGATGGTCTCGTGTGACCTCTGGGATTGTCGCCGTTCATGTTGTGCTCCTATCAGCTTTACCCCTCTAAAGCCTCTTTGGACGAGCTTTCTGGGCACATTTCCCCATCTGAATTGGAGCAGCTTTGATTGGGAGAATAACCTGAGATTGCTAACCATACAGAATAGCCCCTGCCTTTGCTTATTGCTGCTGGATCTCTGGACCCTAATTTTAAGGCTGGATACTGGCTGTTGTTTGTTTGCTCCTCACCCCCATTCTGTGCCCAACTGCTCTTTGACCTTTGCCCTTTGCTCAGGCTTTGATGGACTGTACAGATGGCATTTACCTTTGTGCCCCTTGTCCAGCAGATCCTGTGCCAGCCTACTCGTCCTGGCAGAGGGAGAGCATGGACCGGGAGGAGGCCCGCCTGTCGCCACACACCGGAGGCGGCCGGCTGATTCGCCAGCTGTTGGCAGAGGGCAGTGACCCCATGCTGTCCCCACGCTTCCAAACCTACGGGCACTGTCCCCAGTACCTAGAGGACACTGAAGTGCCACCCTCCCCTCCAAATGCCCACTCCTTCATGAGGTAAGCTGTCAATCACCTGCATTCTGGGTTTGCAGTCATGAGCTAGGCTTTCTGGGAAAGTATAACAGCGTGTGTGGCTCTTCCTAGCCGCCGTCGGAGCTCCTCCCTGGGCTCCTGTGAGGATGACAGAGGGGAGTTGACGTCCGCCCAGATCTCCAAGAAGATCCACACCCTGAAGAAGAAGATCCGAAAGTATGAGGAGAAGTTTGAGGAGGAGCGAAAGTACAGGGTGAGTAGGACTCAGAGCCAGCAAGTGGTCACGAGCTCAGAGAGGCTAGGACAGGGGTAAATGTGCAGGTGACCCTGCCTCAGTAGATACTGTCATAAAGGAGGTTTGTGCTGCATACCGAACAATACTGACACATGGATGTCTGTGATCCAGCCCTCCCACAGCGACAAGGCAGCCAATCCAGAAGTGCTGAGATGGATGAATGAACTTTCAAAGCTGCGCAAAGACCTGAAAGGTATTTAAGAGAATAAGATGCTGGGACTGTTTAGCTGTAGGATCGAAGGGATGTTTGATGACCGCTGCCTAATTGCCCTCATGTTCCGCCCAGAGCACCAGCTGTTGAAATCTGAGGAAGATCTTCCTCCACTCACCCGTCAGCGCAGCAACACGCTTCCCAAGAGCTTCGGCTCACAGCTGGAGAGGAAGACCCCAGAGAAAGCTCCCCAGCCACCCGTGGAGAGCACACTGGAGGCCGTGCAGAAGAAACTTCTGGAGAAGAGGCAGGAGGCTGGCCGTCCGGAGGACATCAAGGTGAGCACCTCAGAGGTGCAGCGGAACCTCGCACCAGACTATGGCACCAGAAGCTCAGTATTACAAAGTATAAGACGGATGGTAGATGGTAATGCTGATTGTGGTGTGAACTCTACCCCCCTCTCTGACAGGATATGACACGGGAGCAGATTGGTGCAGAGAAGGTGGCCCTGCAGAAGGCCTTGCTTTATTATGAGAGCATTCACGGCAGACCGGTGAGGCCCGGGGCTTCCCTTCTTGCCTTGGCCTGCATGACCACAATACTTTGTATGGACAGATGTTTCTCCCCAACAATGAAAGATCACCTTAGTGAAACACTGCATATCGTGGGGAGAAACTGATTTACATAGACTTCAGTTGCATGCTTTAAAGATTAACTTGACAGTAACTATGTCACTCCTTGTCAACTGTGTCTAACTCAAGGTCACAAATGGTGAGAGGCAAGTCATGAAGCCGCTGTACGATAGATACCGACTGGTGAAGCAGATTCTGTCTAGGGCGTCGGCCATCCCTGTTATTGTAAGTACAAGCCAGCCCCTCCATCTTTCTCCTCCTCTCCCTCACTGCTTGATTATTCACACACTTCAAAAACACAGTAGATTTCCAGTCCCAGAGTTTAAGGAAGGAATGCATAGGACATGAGGACTGTCAGTCCGTGTCGGCGCCAGGGAAAAACGGAAAACTCTATGGTCCTTTGGCACTCCCTTCTACCCTTGCTGGTGGTGGCTAGTGCTTGACAAACATTCTCAACCAACCGTCTGATATGAAAGCAGATAAAGGGCTTTAATGAGTGATTGCGTTGCACTTTGGCTTCAGCAATGCTCCTGATGAAAACCCGGCCTGATATGCAGGATCGGGCTTTGATAGTGGTTTGTTTAGGATAGTATTTGTGAGGTCTGATCTGAGACCACTTTGGGGGCCTCTTACGGTAACCTCCCCTCACACGTCCACCACAGGGCTCCCCCTCCAGCAAGCGACGAGGGCCCCTACTTCAGCCCATTATCGAGGGCGTGCCTGCACTCTTCTTCGACAAAGTCAAGGTGAAGAGATGGTGCTGGTCCCTTTAATTCAACCCCTACTACTACTATCCCATCACCACAACTTTGATTGTAGCCTAACCACCCATCCCTACCCCCTAGCACCTGTAGTACTCAAATTAGTAGCTGATTAGCCACACAAAGCCTCTATGTAGAGGTAGTGATTTGTGATCAAACTAGAAAAATATTCCTTTCACCTGCTTGGTGGTTTTGGTGTGTTCCTGTGTGAATCTGAGAGATTGGCTGTGGTACACACAAACCCAAATTAAACTAAGTGGATTAAATCAATAATCACAATCCCAAAGTGAATGGCACTTGGGAAAAGCTGCGTTTTTGTTCATTCTGATGCAAGCAGCTCTGTGATTGTGCAGGTGATGCTACTTGGTGGAAAAACAGAAATCAGCTGCTAAGGAAACTTAAAAATATGATGACTAATGACTCTGAGACCGTTTTAGCTGCTGGAAACCCGTATTGCTATGAACTCTGTCCTCTTTCTAACCTTCAGCGGGGGACGCTGCTCAATCGTCCCACACCTACTCAACTCTAGCAATGGTGGCTGGCTTCATTTGTGACCCTGAGTTTTTCTCTCCATTTGACTGCTATTTCCCTGCCCCCTACCTTCCAGGAGGAGGAGGACGGGTCTGAGGAAGATGGCGAAGCCAAGACCCAGCTTTCGGTCACGGCCAAACCGGAGTTTAGCATGCTTGGGTTCCTGGAGCACCTAGAAGAGGAGGCGGATGGCTTCGTTTCCCCCGTGGATGAGCTGTCTCCCTCCAAGGGCAGCGCTGACATGCGTCTCTCCAACCTTCACTCTGCCACCATGTACGTGACTGGCTACTTGTGCTAGGGTTTAGGTTACGGAGACTGATCCACGACGAGTTAAAACCAATAACGGCTCATCTTGTCTGCAGGTTACTGTGGAATCGCACAATGAGTCCTTACGGCCCTCTCTCTCGCACACAGGCAGGAGCTCATGGAGCAGCTGCAGGAGGCACGGGAGGAGAAGAAGCGTCTGCGCAAGAACCTCCGGGATTTTGAAGATCAGTTTTTCCGGCAAAATGGAAGGTGAAGAGAACATCTTTTGCTTTGTGTACCCCTTAGTTGTTGTATGAGGATTTTGTTGTTTTGTCTGGTTATATCTGTGCCCGTACAGCTACATACTTCAACAATTGATCTCTGTATCCCTATAGAAGCGTCCAGAAGGAAGACCGCTCCCCTCTGGCCGAGGAGTACAGTGAGTACAAGCATGTGAAGGCCAAGCTCAAGCTCCTTGAGGTTCTCATCAGCAAAAGAGACTCCGGCAAGGTGATCTAGGATGACGAGCAGAAGACCGCAGTCACAGACACAAGTACACTGTAGCCATAAGCTCGTCCCTGAAAGGCGGAGATTACCAGGGACTTCACACTTCCCACGTGGATCCAGCGGCCTCAGGGGCTCTCCCCCCCCCCCCCCCCCCCCCGGAACCAAGGAATGATTGGGAAGCATGGACCATGTTTCTGAAGGCGAGGCAGACAGCATGTTCCTGTCCAACAGGACTTCGGAGAACAAATTTTTATCTGGAAACGTATCCGGATATTTTCTGAAGGAATCGTTAATCATTTTGATAACACTGCTTAAGAAAAATTTATTTTATAACTCATTTATTTATTATATACACCCTACATTTGATTATTGGTATAAGGTACCGAACTCTGGGGAGGATTTTAATCAAATATTTTTTTCTGCAGTGCTTATGGGGCAGGGGGATACCTTAAAATGCCTGTAGTTTAGTGTTAAGAGCGTTGAGAATCAAATTCCGGACTGAATTTACCAGTGAAGAACATGACACAGGGAGGTCGTCGTGTTTTAGGCCTTTCGATGTTTTTAAGGACAGAATCAGCAGGCAGTCTCAGTTCGCTGAGCTGGTCTGACTATATGTCTGCTGCTGTTAACGGCTTGCCCTTGTCAAGCCGGACAAACCAGCATTTCTGCACCGTGCGTTATTTTGCCGCAGTTACTCTTGGATATGGGACAGAATTTTGTGTTTGCGTGCAGGTGTTTTGTACGTGCATACAGAACCCAAGCAGCTATGTCCTCTACCCAGATTTCAGTCCTTATCTACTGCCATGTTGTCCCAACTGTACGTTAAGCATGAGTTACTGCAATTCTGAGAAAATGCAGCCCTTTTCACTTATTTATTCATGTCTGTTTTATCTGCCTGATTATGCAAAGGAAATCTTAAGGAAAACAGGATCATTTGTAAGGTACAATTACAGCTGTAGCTCCTTGCTGTTGCCACCCAAAGACGACGACGTCGCTCCTCCTTAAAATAAGGCAAATGTGCATATTTGCTGTAAGCCCCTTGACCTGTAACGCTGATGATTTCCAGATATTGTAGCTCGTGCTCATGCTGTTTAAAATCCATTCTGTTACTGGTGTTCTACAGTTGGCACAGAATCCTTGCTGCAGAGGTTGTATGCACAGTGATTGTATACTATAGACACTATACTGCCCCCCCCCCCACAAACTCCTTTCCCTTCCTCTAACAATCCTCAATCCTGTCTGGCCCCTTCCAGAGGCCTTCCTGGTTCTGCGGTGCACTGCTAAGGTCACTGCAGTTGGCTTCTCCTGTCTAACCAGGGCAAGTACTCCCCC
>JAODLC010000088.1:1089536-1111339 GCA_026781145.1 Hippopotamyrus pictus | reverse complement strand
CTACCATGCCCCTGTAGTTTCTCCGGACCCCCCCCCCCCCAATGATGGAAAACAGTGGCACTTCTTCTGAAAGTGAACACTGGAGGAATGAATATGGGTGTGTACATTTTAGTACATAATTGTATTTGTATTTTGTACATATTATATAAAGAACCTATTTTTACTTGACTTGTGTTGCCACCTGGTATGTTTTGAACATTCCAGGAGCGTGAGATTTCTGTTCAAAGGAAACCTCCCACACTGTTGCATCAATACAAATATGGACAGTGGCAGACCAATGTGTCTGTTAACTATGGTTTGTTGCAAAAAAAAAACCCGTTTGTGTTCACAATTCATTTTATTTTTATGAAACCAGCATATTTGGCCTAAAATAAACATAAAAATCCAAGCCTTGGAATCAGGTGCAATCTGTGGAAAAAGGGGTGTTAAAGAAAATATTCCATTCAGAAGGTATAAAATTAAATATTTCATAAAATCCATGACTAGCCATTCACCAGCCCTTGTTTGCACACTGACACCCCCCCCCCCCAAAAAAAAAAAAACTTTTGCTGTAATGCACAACACTACACGACTCGTAACATTCTCGGAAGGCAGAACAGGGTGTAAATATTCACTAATACCTACCAGCAGCTGCTGTGCCAAACAGATATACAGCTATAGAGCATTTCCTTCACTATATGGAACACATTTTTGCACCTACATCAATCAAACCACCAGCGATGCCAAACCAAAAAAAGAGGCTGTGTATACAAGCATGATTGTGTAGGTATATTTAGTAACTGCACCATTTTACATATATAATGGATATATTCACAGTCCCGGAGGACAAGGGGAGTGTGCTGGAGCCCCAGCTCACTGAACATTGCAAAGATTTCGCCGATATGTCCTGACGGCGGTACGGTCCCGGTGCTGTTATTTATTGCTTTTGAATGTGAGGATATAGCTTCACTCCATCCCCAATTCTTGTTCAGCCAGGGTGGAAGGGATAGTCATGTGATATATATTTAAAAAAAAACAGTACAGAACATAGGACATTCATTCCTGGGAGCAAAAAGCTATTAGTCATATTTAATATTATGGCTACTCTGTTTTTTCAGGTCACAAGATTTAATATTCAGAGCAAAGGAGAAGCTGCAAAAAAAAAACACAGCAATCCAACAAACCACATTTCTCCAACTCTGAAAGCATTTATCTTATGAAGATGACCCCTTTTTATTAGGAGAGAAGGGCAGGGAGACGTTATTAAAATAATCACCATTGCTGTGAGCAGACCCCGCTCACTGAATACTCTCGCTGACACACACACGCACACACACACACACACACACACACACACACACACGATACTGTTCACTAGAAATGCCTCGAGTCCAGCGATTCGCTGTCGGAGGCAAAGACTCCGCAAGTAAAAATGAAGTCGAGGCAGGATGCGCAGCTCACGGGCCCGACTGTCGCATATGCAGCGGGAGCCAGTGCCGGGAGGGAAAAGGCGGCCAGAACGCGACGTGCCGGGATTGTAAGGCGGGCCGGCGTTCCATAGCCTGGAGGATTAACTGTGTGTCACGGCGGCGCTGGGTGGAGACCAGGGGGAGGGAAAGACAGTAGGGCAGCACCGCGGGGGGCGAGTCGCCCGCGTGTCCTGCCGTGAACCCCGAGCCGCTCGTCACTGAGCAGGAACGAGGGAGCAACATCAGTACATCAACAGGCTTGAACATTCACCAAGTCCACACACCTTCAGGGTGCACGAGGAAAACCGAGAGAGAAAAATCAGTCCGTCTTCCTCGTGGTAAAGGGAGAAGGAACAAACAGCTCAAGTCACCTGAAGACCTACGTCCCACATCTTACTCTTCCTTGGGCCTGCTTCTAATTGTTCTTCCAGTAAACAATTGACAGACCCCACCCTAAAACAGAGTGATAAAGTGCAGCGGCAGTAAGGATGGTAGGTTTGGAGGGAGCGGGGGGGGGGGGGGATGTCACACCAGGCTGAAGCCCTCGTACTGCTCCACGGCCTGCGTGAGGCGCTGGCACAGCGTGTCTTTGGTCTGGTAGCGGGGCATGTCCAGCAGGTTGTAGCAGGTATGTGCCACGGGCAGGTGGTCCTCCTCGGCCGCCGTGGACTGGATGACGATCCGCAGGCTCTGCATGCCATAGATGGGGATGCGGTCGCTGCCCGTCAGGAACACTAGGAGGCGACACAAACCCTCTCAGATTAAATAGCCATAAACAAAAAAAAGACAGACCAAAACTCAGCAGAATGAGGCTGGTTTTCTGTGCCAGCTGTTAACATCTGCACTATTTAACCACAGAGTTACATAACTAAATGGACCACAACACTGTAACACGGAGCAGGCACGTGAATCGACTTCCCAGCAGAGTCTAGCTGCTTAGCGTTTATTCTCAAAATGTAAAGGGACACAAAAATTAGGTGCAATTCATCTGACTGTCAGGTACTTACATAAAAACTGTTTCTTCTTTTCCAGAGAAAATTCATGAAAGACCTCCCAGAACATTTTCACTGTGGGGTGAGACGCTGAATACTCCCCTCGGTAGGTAGCATTCTGGGGGAAAAAAATATCAATGACATTAATGAGAGACTGCATCGCTCTCGAGGCCGTTTTTCATGGGGCCTGAATCAGCCAGAGCATCGCTTTACATGCAGGATACGTTTCCCCAAGGCTGCGAGTCAATGAAAGTTTGGCTCTGTCATTAGACTCAGACTCGGCCGCGCCCTGCCGGAATCTTTAGCAATCGAGAGCAAACATGGTTCCACGTGTCGGCGGTGAGGGACCCGGATCTGGTGGAGGTTGCTGGGAAAACATCTTCCCAGCAGAAGCTTGGAGTGAGCAAACAGGCACAGAGCTCACAGTCACCACAACGCAGCCTCAGCAAAGAGGGAGTCGGAAATCTCTCTATCGTTTTAGGGAACGGAGACCATCTCTTGTCTGGTGAGCAACCTACAACCACACAGCTGAACCAAACTTTACATCCTACTAATACATGATTAGTTCTCATAGTTAGCAGAATGGCTAATGCCCAATAAATGCTATAGATTAGGTAGCAGCAGATGTCCAGGTGCATTTCTGGCTCAGCCGAAGCTAACTAGCATAGCATCCATCATGGCTGTGCGTGAGGCCCGGCTCTGACCTTCTCCATCTCCTCCCAGTCGTAGTTGTTGTTGCCCACCACCATGGCCATGAGCTCCGAGGGCTGGAACAGCGAGAGCACCTTGCCCCCGCACACTTTAAGGAAGCCGCTGGAAAAGGCGCTATACAGCTCCTTCACAGAGTCGTCGAAGACGTAGCGCAAGTAGGCCCAGACGAACTCCTCCCTGAAAGAGGAGCCACACATTGCACAGTGATGTCCAGTGGCTTTGTAAATCCTACTGAAGGCTTCAGGCTCCCTTGTCAGGAGTACATGCTGTTGTACGTCCAAGGCAGGCTTCAGACTCCTGGTTACACAAACTGTACGCACAGGCCAAGCACAAAGTAAACACTGGGAATGGCCCACCAAATAATAATAATTATTATCATTCATACAGTAAAAATCAAACATTCCCCCACCCCCAACTCCTTGCAGGATCAAATCCAACTCCCCGCCGCCCCCCTCCCGAAGCACACTGTGATGTGATGACAATGACAACAAAAAACCAGAGAAGACCTTCACAGACAAACGTTATTCTTTCCGGGAGAAAAACAGTAACGCAAAATAAGCATTCCGGCTCCGAAAGAGGAGCCTGGTGTTTTCCGTAAGAGGAGCATCAGCGTGATGTACGCTGGAAGGCGGCCAGACATCTGCCTTGCTCCGTCACCGTGTACATGATCCTCCCCCCGCCCCACCCGGACCAGATAACCTAACCCGAGGAGCACTGCGGGACTCAGTGGGCGCCCGCACCCCCGCCTGGGTCCTCACCCCGTACAGGAATCTGTCCCGGCGGCAGGAAACACACCCCAGCCTCTGGCACAGCTTGCTCCTCTGTGCCAAACAGGGGGCCCAAACTGCACGGACTTCGAAATAGGAAACGGGCGTGTCCCACCGGCAAGGCGCGCCCCCCACCCTCCGGAAAGTGAGCCCCTTGAGACCAGACTCGGATCCGGCTATCGACTGCCCAGCCAATGCTTTTCTTTGCCGAACGCAAGTCATTCCTCCCCGAAGTCGACAGGCTGCATTTAAAATGGCCGATTTGTAAACCTGCCAGTAAACAAAGGCCTTCGCCTTGGCAGGACTCGCGGTTTCTGGGTCGCTGCCTGTGGATCTGGTTCCGAAGCCAAGGCAGACTGTAAAAATCAACACGAGCATTTTTGCACGTTTTTTTTTTTTTTTTTAAGTCCCCATCTGTCTATATAGCGCCTAAAGATGCAAAAATCCTCTTCATATTTCAACGGCTCTTTAAAGGCCCTACATCCATTTATTAATTCAAGAAGTACAGAATTGCAATAACTTAGTGGATGAGGGGAAAAAACAACAGAAGAAAAAGAATATACACATTAAAAAAAAAAAGAGGCAGATGTAGGTATGTTTGGATGATGACAGCGCCTCCTACTGGTTAGGAAAGGGGAGTGTGGAACAGACCTGTTGGACTTCTGCACCACAATGTCTTCACCCCCAGGAAGCAGCTCCTTCACCTCAGTCAGGCCATAGTGCTCCCTCGTGATCTGAGGGGGGAGATGATGGTGGTCACTCAGTGCAATGGGAGCTATTTTCTGGGGGGGGGGGGGGGCTGCCTGGCGTTTGAGTCACAGTTAAGACACAGATCCTCACGATTGCATCGAAATAGACGTGACAGATTCCAGCGCTAAGAAGGAGTGCTGAGGCATGAATACAGATCAGTGGTTTGTGGCCAGAACACCAGGTCCGGTCCCCCAACACCCCTCCTCAAACCACTTACTGCAAAGTTGAGGCAGAAGGCGTCCTCAATGTCATCCCCCTCGTAATCGAGAAGCTGTTGCAGACTCCTGTCAGACAGACACATGGGTAAACACCGCGGTAAGGGCATTCCGGCAGAGAACAACGAATCGCAAAGATCCACAGCTGCCCAGGGCCTATCAGGGCTCAGTCCAGCCTGCTCTTCCTATCAAGCGAGCTCCATCGCAGCGAGTGATGAGTCATCAGATTTCTTGGGGGATATGCCAGTTTCAGAATGATTGCTGAACCAGGCCTGCATAGTACAAGAGCTACAGTGACACCACCAGGCCACAAGGGGGCACTTCATGAGATGTCAAGGGGCTCTATTACAGATTTCACAGACGTAAAGCACAGCGGGTGGAGGAGGGGTGGGGTGTAGATATGCGTGCTTATTAATAACGTGGTTCGAGCTGATGATGGCAAGCGGCCACACGGGCAGCGGGTGACTGCCTCCAGAACTGAACACGGGAAGTGTCGAGATATCTCGATTAGCATCCCATTCCTGGAGGGGCTTATGGTGAAGGCCTTCAAAGTACCCCCCCCCCCACCCGGGGGACAGCGTTATTAAACCCCAAAAATACCTTTCGCCGAATTCTATTATTTTGAATAGGAAGTTGCAAAGGATCCACTACAAAGTCTAACGTTTGTTTATTCAGCTACAGAAATATAATCACATTAGCATAAGTGGCTGCCTGCGGCTAAGAGTCCACATAGGGGCAGGGCCTACCCATAATGCATTGCTTCCTTTGACTACACTGCTCAATATAAGAACAGATCATTGCATCAGCAGGCCACCTGCCAGCAATTAATCACTGCCTTGTAATGGTTACAGCCAGTTACATGCTACTAAAAAGGAAGATTACTAAAAAAAATGCAGTCTTGGACTAAAATGTCTCGTGTTTCCTACTAAAAAGAAATTTATTTGCCTATAATAGTATCTGAAGCAGATTCCAAACATAGCATCAGTACAAGTGACATATTGGCCTGAATCACCACCAGACTATGTGAGCAAACACATTCAGTTCAGTTTCACGATATTATTTGTGTAGCGCATTTTCACATTACATTGTCTCATGGCGCTTTACATTACCCCTGCCCAAAGCCCCTAGTGAACAAACCAGAAGCAGTAAGAGCTTCAGTGACACCATCAGGCCACAAGGGGGTGCTTCATGAGACATCAGTGGGCTCTATTACCTAGCTCCAGGTGGTCACCTGACCACCACACCTACCGCTGAATCCTTGGGGAACAGGGGGTCCTCAGAAAGTGGTAAACATACCGGCCCTCTGTTGGCGACAGCTCCTTCAGGTCCTCCAGCGTGGGAGCCACGTCCAGAAGCTTCTTGTAGAGCACCAGGGGAAAGTGCAGGTCCACCACCGTGGAGTTATAGATGGCCAGGCCGCAGACAATGCCAATCAGGTGGAACCAATTGTGCTCTACAAAGCACTGTGGGAAGGGTTCAAAAGGATGCCTCAAAGGGATACAGGAGAACTGGTAGACAGATACAGCCTCCATGGGAGGGTCAGATCTGGAGGAATATCGTGTCTGAATTTAGGAAAACTGTCAAGGGGAACTGGAAAATTATGCTAAATATGATCCAGCATCGAGCTGTGAGATTATTACATTGATAAAACTTTCAAAACATTAAATCAGAACTTTGATTAATTGTGTGGCGTCAAGAAAAATATCCAGTACGAGGGTTTTCACAAAGCCAAGAGCGACACTGGGTGTTCCCTCTGGAGGCCTGGCCGGCCGTCACCGCAGACTCACTTTGTCGGAGAACCAGAGCAGGTTGGACTCGGAGTGCTGGGTGAACATGCCGTACACGGGGTCCATCAGCTCCTTCAGCAGCAGCAGGAAGAATTCCTTGGTCACCCCGCCGGCATCCACGGCCTCCTCACCATCAAAAATAACCTGCGGGAGCCACGGGCACCGTCAGACAGGCGTCCCCACAAAGCCCTAGTCAACAGGCTCCATCGAGAGCAGAAGCCTTGGAGGAACCAACGGGATTTGATAACTGATAGTTTTCAAAACCTCAGTACTCCCATAACAGCCCAACGGCAGCCATTTCTACAGCTGGGCGACTTTCTCCAAAACAGTGTCTAGTGAGCCGGATCATTTCTGTAGTGGGTCCAGCATTGGTCCTGATGGGTTCCACCTTGCCTCCAACTCCCTGACTTCAAAACCTGACTCTTTAAAAACAAACCCCCATTACCCATCAGCTCTTATGAGAATAAGTGAAAGCCAAAAGCTCTCTCATTTTCCCTGGCACGCATCGATCCACCCGCACCAGACGGCTCAGTAGAGGAAGGGAAGCACCCTGACCAACCTTGAGAGGTTTCTTGAGGTCGACGTCGGAATAGAGGGCGAGCTCGCGCAGGGCGTCGCTGACCAGGTGCCCACGGCGCACGTGCAGCACCAGGAAGGGGTTCCGCGCCAGCAGCGGCTCCAGCGTCAGCAGCATAAAGACATTGTGCAGGTTGGCGCCGCTCACCGCCATCTGGACCCACGGAGACAGCACAGGTGAGGCCCAAAGCCATTGGACGTTACGCACCCCCAAGACTCCACCCATAAACCCATCCGACCAATCATGTCCGTCTGTGCCTATTCATAACCCCTTATCCAATCAAGGTCCCAGAAAGGACGAGCGCCTTGCCTGCATCTGCAGCTCGGCGTCCGTCTGTAGCATAGTTGTCTTGGCTTGTGCGTTCAGGATGAATGGGTAGGCACACAACGTCACTGAGCTCTGCAACAACAAGCCTTTGTTGACACTTCTGTTTTTTTTAAGCTGCTACATTTATGGCACATCTTGTTCCCTATCTTACCTGTACGGCTGGTGACGTCATTTTCTGTTTCAAAAATAAAATAAAATAAAAAAAAAAACACGAAAATATGAGTTGCATAATTTCATTCAACGAAAATAATTCATTTGCTCTTCAGCCCACTTTCAGATGGGAACAAAGACTTTGAGGTGCTGCTTCCTACTCTGGACAGATACTGGCTGGAGCGATACGTCTCTGTGGGCCCCCGACACGATGCCTACAGAACAGCATGAAGCACAGCCTCATCCCAGACGAGCTTGCCTGCCAAAATTCAGTGGAGGCGCCAGCAGCTACTGGATGCGTTATCCCTCCTTCTGTAGGGCGTTTCGGCCCAGAATTCTAGGAGCCCGCCAAATTCTACAGCATGGCTGGTATCTATGATTGATCACACCGGAGGCCGCCAAGACTCACCATTTCTGGTTTACTCAGAAACCACTTGAGGTAGTCTTCCTGGATGTCCACTAGACTCGTGATGTCAGGGATATAGAATCGATTGTACTCCACGTGCTGGGCTTTCAGGTTCACCTGGAACACAAGGTTCACTTCAGGATTTCATTCATGTAGAGCCAAGAGTAGAGGCTGAATTTTACGGACTAGAGATCTCACGCTGGCGTCCCTCCCGGACCTTGTGCAACTTCTCCAGCAGCCTCAGTGTGGCGCTAATGTAGCTTTCCAGGAACACCGGGATCAGGAGCGATTTGCCACCCGTCAGGAGGTAAACCACCGTGCTTTTGTACATCTCCAGCAGGCGTGAGAATACGCTGCAGTCAACCAGGGACCACCAGTTATCTATAAGACAGGCAAGGTTGGAGTTCTTAATGTATCTATAAGGAAGTAACTAAGATTATGACACATGGAATAACCCAAGACTGTTTCTGGACACTGAGATGTGAAGGCAAAGCATACCAAGGACTTTACTGGGATTTGCATCCAGCCGTAATATCGCCATGGCCAGAGGAATGGTCAGCGTGATGTAATACTTGGAGTCCTGGAGCACAGGGCATTCGGAAAGAATCAGATAGATCCGCATGGCCTCCACGTCCGGCGGAGAGCACGGCAGCTGAGGGATCAGGAAGCTCTCAAAGCTCTTGGTGGCCTGAATGGGACAGCACAGGAACCGGTGTTCATTGCTGCGGTCTCATCACATTTATGCCTAGAAGATGATATTGGGACTTTTGGAAGAACAACATAACTGCATCTTTCCGAAACAAAATCAAGTTGGACATCCATTAATGACAGTGTACTCAGACAGAAGCTAACAGATCATAATAATAACAGACACATAGGACAGCAAATGGTAGGGTGTGGTCTGTACACCACTGTTCCCAAGACTCCCAGAACATAAAAGGGAACATTGACTTTACTTTGGTTCCATCTATGTGCAGATTCAGAACACATGAGTCATCGTAATGGCTGTTCTGCATTAAAAGCCCAGAAAAGGGGCAAGCCCAGTCAAACCGCAGCACCGCTTGGCCGCGAGTTAATCCTTCTGCGAGCTGAACTCTGCAGTCCAATTCTGCATGCGTGGGAGCAATTCAAAGCCAAAGCAGACAGCTAGTGGAGCTGATGGAGCAGGCACTAAAATGGCAGCACTAGGTCGTCCATCAGAACTATGCCTACTGGAAATGACTCTTTTTGACTCGTTTTGGAAGATCTGATGCATCAGCAAATGGAGGGGAAAAAAACTGGTGACAGATGTTTCCAGCTGCATTTGACTTGCCTGGAGACTCCCCAGGTCTGGGTGTGAGGGAGGCCTGCCAAACAGACAGAGGAGACGTACCTGCTCTAGGGAGGCCTGCCAAACAGACAGAGGAGACGTACCTGCTCTAGGGAGGCCTGCCAAACAGACAGAGGAGACGTACCTGCTCTAGGGAGGCCTGCCAAACAGACAGAGGAGACATACCTGCTCTAGAGAAGCCTGCCAAACAGACAGAGGAGACATACCTGCTCCAGCAGCCTGGAAAATGCTGGCTTCATGAGCATCTCAAAGAACAGCCTGACCGAGGTCAGATCAATGCCGGGGACCTTTGGATTGGTCTTGAAGTGTCCATCGTCACTGGAGGGTGAGAAACGGAGTCTGTCATTACAATTACTGTGGGGGGGGGCTTGGAAAGTAACAGGGTAACTCTCTAGACAGGTCAAAGAGATTCAAAGGGAACCACCTCACACTCTTTTCAGTCAAATTAGTGTTGAGAAAGGAAGAAACTCCGATCGAACATGTAAGGAGTTCTCTAGTCCATAAGGTCATACTAATCGGGAGGTCCTCATATCCCCCTGTGATGAGCTGGAGCAGAGCCTAACAATGACCGAAGGGCATGAAGGACAAACACCATTCACAGAATGTTCCAGAGGCTGCTGATAGCTCTCTTAGGTAGCCACAATTCATCATGCAAATATGGCCCGTTTATCAGTTTCTTGAATATGAGCACTATTACTGTGCCAAGGCCAGCACCCTACCAGTCCTGCAGAACTTACCAATCTTACTTGCATTGTCATGGAAATAAACAGAACCTGGCCTGTAAAATATACTTATTAAATGAATTTTATGTTCAATGTAATTTGGTCTGTCATTATCATCATATGGGAGCTCATTGGCTCATTACCTCACACCTCTAGGGGGGGACCAGACCATTGGCTATTCTTAATCAATTTTAATATGCTAATTAAAAGTGTCTAAGTAAGTAAAATGGACCCTCAACAACATTCAGGCAACGGCATTCACACTCCAAAATCCACCAAACGACCATTTAAACCAGTAGAGACGAAACCAAAGAAAAACAAAAACAAACAATGGCTATGAACCACTGAGATTCTGACCTCTGGTCCAGGAAACTGGCATTCCAGCAAGCAGCTGAAGAAAGGAGAAGAATGATGTCGCTAGAAAGTAAATATGGGAACATTACTGCATGCAAGAGAAGTGGAACAAACTTCATTGTCTTACACAGAAAGTCAACAGCAGCAGAATGATGCTGCAGCGTTACAAGTCAAAGCTTCGCAATGGAGCTGAAATGTTTACTTGGTGATACTGGAGTCCGTGCTGTCCACTAGTTTTGTCCTCCATGCGTTTAGGCTTTCGTGATTAATGATCGAGATGCTTCTGGTGGCGTTGATAACACGATAGTCCTCGGGGGGCACACAGCTCTGCGGGGAAGAGAGGAGCGGAGGCGTGATGTGCTGATTGAGCGAGAACTGTACGCAGCCGCACTTGTGACAGACCGGTGCTGGCATCGCCAGCAAGGACGTGATTAGAACACTCCCAGCACTCACGGTGTGGCTGACAGCTAGCCACAAAAAACACAGAACGTCTTAACAGAAACACAGTGCCGGGAAACATCAGACCGACCATGGAGTCGAGTCCATAACCTACAAAAGGTCTGCTTTACAATACCATGTATTGATAGTGTTTGCAGCCTTACTGCTTGAACGACAGCACCACCTTGTGATGTAGATGTGCAACTGCACTCAAATTCACCAGCCCAGTAACCTCAAGGACCAAACAGCCACGGATCTACGATTAGGCAGCAATCTACTTCAATCACAGCTTGCCTTTCTATCCACACTCCTCTGTTTTACCATACGATGGACCATATTCATTCCTGCTGTTAGTTTGCATCACAGAACGCAGGAACTTCAAACCCCATGCAGATCTTAGCTTAGAATTCATGTGTGATTGGCTTCTATCTACCACTGGTTCAGCCCATGATTCTGGGCTAAATCCAGCTCCTCACCAGCAGCACGTTTCTGCCCCACGTCTAAACGCTCTGCTCACGCTCGGCATCCCAAAGGCTGCACGCCCAACAGATCCTACAAACAGGGTGCCACTGGAATGTCACCAAACCAGAGAACAGCACAGTATGTTCTGGCACATTCTGCCAGTGAAACTTACCTCCTGGTTGGAGTACAATAAAAAGTTATGGTCTCCTCCACAATGAATTTTGAAAACGGCATAAATTCCAGACTCTGCAGAAAGAAACCAGTGGTCAGCAAAGTATATTCTAATGCATATCACACTCAATGAGCAATGAGCAAATAACATTTCAAACGCATTACTTTTTTTAAAGAAACAGATTAAACCCCTTGTGCCAGTTCTCACTCAACGAGAGACTTGTCTCAACATATGAAAGCACACCAAAAAAAAAAAAAAAAAAAAAGCCTTCATATGCTTTTCATCCATACACAGAGCCTCCATTCTGTCAATGGTCCAACAATAATAGAAAATTCCCGGAATCCCGGAAATCAGGCGAGGAAGGTGACGGGCATATATTTTGACTTTATTTGCAAGTTGCATTGAAATCGAGGGCCCCCGCATGTAATGGGTTGGATACAAACCAGACTGTCTACATCTCTGCTTATTCATTGCCTAGACTTTAGAGATCGGCCGCACCCAACATCTATCCCAACATAAAATGAGGAAAACAATGCGAAGGTCACCTGTCGTGGGGGATCCCCTATGGAAGAGACTGCTTTTAATGGGCAGCGGGCTGCTGGTGTTGGCCCTGGTTCCAGTGCCCAGCTGGCCCTTGGCGTTGCAGCCGAATGCGTAGACCACGCCAGAAGAAGGCACGAAAGCCAGGGTGTGGTGTCTGGAACGGAACACGGATGACAGCCGGAGATGACAAACATGGCAGCGCCAAGCTAAAACAACCGAGTAATCAAGCTGCCAACACAGACTCATGCAAACAGGGAAATGGCAAGAGATTTCGTGCTCAAGAGTTGCCGTGCTGTAGGGCTTTGCGATAGTGGCTGCATTAACCTTCCCAGCTTTCTCAGGGCTCGGCTAGCGTTGGTGAAGTAGCTGGGGTGATAAAGTAGGGTTGCGGTTAATTGGGGGTTCATGTTTCTGATACATAATACGAAAAACGTCCTTCAAAACAGAGCAGAGGACGAGCGGCAGACATGGCAGCGAAGTGTGCCCGGTGCCGTCAGCTGTCACGCACCTTCCGCAGGCGATCTGCGACACCTCGCTCCCCATCAGCTCCAGGACCCGTCTGGGGAGGACCTCGTTGTTGGTGGAGTCGTGACCCAGCTGCCCTTGCGAGCCGTCCCCAAAAGTGAAAAGGCCCCCATCCTGTTGAGGAGGAGCCAGCGGTTCATGTATAATCTTTGGCAGAGCTCCGTCGAGGCAGTTACGAAAGCACGGGCTGCCAAGCCCAAATGGGACGAAGACGGACCGCAGGCCCGAACCTCAACAGAGCTTTGGGAACATGCGATACACAGGAACTTCACCAGCGAGCAAACTGAGAAAACAACACCACGAGCTGACATCACGCTAACGAGAGCGTGGGTGGCGTACCTTCGTCAAGGCGGCCGTGTGCTCGTCGCCGCAGCTGATGAACACCACCTTCTGCGACCGCAGGAATTTGATATGACAGGGAACGGCACGGTCTTGGAAATGATCGCGGGAAACACAAAGCCGCATGTTCATCTTAGCATGAAAGCACACCGAGGTACTATGACTCTACAAACATGGAACTTGATCTGGGAATATTTTTACTAAGAATATGAGGCGATTCGAATTTGGTGCACATAGCACCAATGGATATGAGCTACCAACCTTCCAGTCTTTAAGCTGTACACTAAACTAAACACTATCTGGTAAGAGTAGCCTTATGGCTTTATCATAACATTTTCTGGCGCGTGTAACGTTAACCCTAATCCTACCTACCTTGTTCATCATTGAGTCCCAGCTGTCCGGCGTTGTTCCTGCCCCAGCCAAATACGGCCCCAGAGAGGGACAGGGCAAAACTGTGGTCCCCCCCGGCGGCAACGTGGGCCAGGGGGATACCCGACAGGGACTTGAGGGGCAACGGCGATGGCGTGCTTGGGTGAGCCTTTCCCAAACCCAGCTGACCGCTGGAATTCTGACCCCACGTAAAGAGCTGGCCGTCTGAGCAGGAGTGGGGCCAAAAGTCAGCTCTGACACAGTGCCGTCATTTAGGAACAGGAAAAGCTGTCCTTTAGGTCATTACCTTTAGAAAGTGCAATGCAGTGCTGGTTGCCACACATGATCTGGGAGATGCGATGTTCACACAACTTCCTGACCATCCTAGGTGACCAAAGGAAGAGAGAGACCCAGGGGGTCAAACATCTCACTTCATGCCATCCATCTGTGAGCAGCTGCAGGACACGGACCCACCTGGGGACTCTGACGGCCTCCTCCGTAGTGCCCAGGCCCAGCTGGCCCCCGCCGCCCGCCCCCCAGGCAAACACCTGGCCCTGGTCGTTTACGGCGACCGAGTGGGAGCGCCCACAGGACACCGCCGCGATCTTCTGTGCATCCAGCGCCCCGACTAGCTCTGAAAAGCAGGCAGGGGCGGGGCGTCAGTGCCGTGGAACCATCACCAAGTCCCCACACATGCACACCAGCAGGGGGCATCACAGCTCACTCAGGTCGCTACCTGGACAGCTACCTAAACGAATTCATACTCTGATTATGTCTAAATAAAGAATCTCACAGCCTTGGGAAACAGGCCATCTCAATTACTAAACAAATACTTAAACATAACACTGAAACCACTTGTTAGCCCTATTTAAGCTTCTGACATAGCACATTTACACTCAGACATACACTATATGGTAGGGATGGAAACAAGTCATTCCTTGGCGAGTTCAAGTCAAGTCCGAGTCCAAACATTGCTGTCAAGTCACAAGTTAAATCAAATTTGTGACTCGAGTCCAAGTCGAGTTGTGAGTCATGTAACTTGAGTCCCTACCTATGTCCATTTTGTTTTTACCTTGCTGCAGCAAAAACCCACCACAGTATGTCATAGGATATGTTCTATAAGAAAGAATGTCTACTCAACGATTATCCTCACACAGTTTGTATGTCCATGAATATGCAGGGAGTGATGCATCTTCCCAACAAACTCTCTCAGGAGATGTGCATTCAGCCAGTTGAAAACGCAGGAAGCAGAGAATTAATATACACAGATATTATAAAACTAACAATAAGATATATAGAGGGGGGAATATAACCTCAAGTCTTCGAGTCATAGGCTCCAAGTCTCGTCCAAGTCTCAAGTCACTGCACTCAATTCCAAGTCGAGTCCAAGTCTTTCCATCAATTTTGCCGAGTCTAGTCAAAAGTCATCAAATTTGTGACTTGAGTCCGACTCAAGAGCAACATCTCTCTGAGTCGTGAGAGGAGAGAGGATCATCCCACAGTACCACACGATATCCCAGAGTACCATGGGGTCAGCAAACATGGTCACAGCCCCAGGGATGGTGCAATGAACCAATGCTACCATCCATGCATAGGTACACAGGTTACAGCTGTAGTTAAGACCAGCTCCCCAGTTTGACTATGTACATAAAACGGATCCTGCACAGTGGCATTGGCAAGAAAGGAAGGCGCAAATGCAAGAAAACTACCCCTGGCAGCTTTCACTTGGTCTTAGACACACATCTCTGCCTTTAACGAAAGCATCCTCAACCCTACAAAACCTGTCGTTCCGCAAATAACTATTCACGATTCACGTGGTTTCTTTATCAGTAGCCATAAGCAGGTACATTTATTTGGCTGAGGGCCAGGGACATGTCTGGTTTTATTTACATTTGTTTTCCTTGGGCTGCCATTTGCAGCTAATCAGCGCCCCGGTGCGGGGAGCGAGGTTTATTTTCGGGGACGGACGTACCTGGGATGCCGCTGGCCTTCCCGTGACCCAGCTGGCCGCAGCTGTTTGAGCCGCAGGTGTAGACGCTGCCGTCCTGCAACAGGAACAGCGAGTGGCTCCCTCCGCAGGCCGCCTCTCTCAGACCACGGCCGAAAAAGGCCCGACAGCAGCGTGGCTCGGCAATCATGGGCCCCGAGTCGCCCAGGCCCAGCTGGCCCGCCACCGTGCTGCCCCAGCACAGCATGGTCGCTCAGGGCTGGGGAGGCCTTAAGCTCGGACGCCCGGTCCACTCTCTTTAGGGCAGACTGTAGGCCTAAAGGAGAGAGGGAGGGAGAAATTACAGCTATATCAGATGACTCATAACTACGTAGAGGGAGAAAATAAAAACTCTCACAACCTGCAAGGAGATTGGGGAGGGCGTAAAAACACCAAATACTAAAGTTTCTCTAATGGTTCTCAAACTCAACAAGCCACTCCGCAGAATGTCGTGAAGGCAGGCGGAGAGGTCACTGCGGCTTCCCGCGAGGTTAATCGTTAATTTCAGCCACAGCTCTGGCCGAGAGTTGCTGCTGTGGGCCAGCCAGCACTGGGCATCTGACCGCAGGCCTGCTGCCCGCACACTGGCACGTGATTAGCGGCCACCCTACACAAATAATTGACCACAAAACCGTACCACATTTAGAATATTTATTTATTTTTTTTTAAATAAAAAAAAAAGCCCTGCAGATTAACCCACAGCTCAAGACACTCCCTGGCTGATCGCAGGTCACCACACAGCAGCTCCGAGCTCCAGTACTGCGATAAGTATACAGTCAAGAGCCCAGCACTGAGTGGCTCATGGGAAAATGGCTGAACTTATTTCAGTATCAAACTACCGATATCCATTTCAGAATAGAACAGCCTTTATTGCACAACATACAATAAAATTTTAAAAAGTCCTCCTCCTGATATTCAACAAACCACCACAGCAACGACACTCAAATATAAAAAAGTCTACATCACGAAAAACGTATAAATATTTGTTAACTTTCCTGCAGTCACAGAAGGCCATCTTCACCTAGTGTATAAATAAGCCTAACATAACAGTGCAATGCTTTTCTGGCAGAGATGTCTGTCAGACTGCCACAGCAGGCGAGGGTCTAGATAGAGCAGAGAAGACTGGTATGTGCTAATTAGAGTTTAAACCATGAAGTCGCAAGCTGTGCAAAAGCAGCCTCAACTCCACAGCAAACTAGACTTACATTCGGGCCACTGCAGAAGGACCTTTGATCTGATCAGGGTTACAACAGCACTGAAAATTTCATTAGATACAGCATACCATTCAAAGGTGGAGAAGCAAACGGCTTCCACAGAACATATTTCAGTGCCGAGTGGGTCAATGAAAGCGTGCGTTACATTTTCAGAGTGACGTCACAGAAGTGGTGGTTCCATATCTCAAACCTTGTGTGAACAGTGCACACTTGGAAACGTCTTTCCACAAAAACTTGGGTACTAAATACATCTAACATCACAGGGGTATAGGAAGGATAGAAAGCCTCACTTGAGGCCCAGAACTCCATCATCTGCAAATCTGGGTTCAACCATCAGCCTTATAATAGGAACCAAGACCCGCACCCCCCGGCCCTCTAAACACACACGGCAGGCGCACAACATTGGTCTCTAACGTCCATACCCAAATCTACGCCCTTGGATCAATCCTGCATAAACGGAAAAAAAAAAAAAAAAAAAAAAAAAACTCCGGTCTGTAAGGCTACCTTCCGGATCGTTTCTCCTGCCTCTCACTCGGAAGCAACCGAAAAAGGGGTAATGTTAAGTTGATTCTTATTCCCGGTAAAATCGATGGGTCAGAATGATAATATTCCACATACGATATTCGTGCACTGTGTAAAGACAGATAGATAGACCAATATACAAACTACATAACGTCAGTCTGGTTAGCTGCCTTTAAAGATAAGCTGGTTTTTGTGGTAAATCGGATCATATTCAAAATGATCCCAAATTGATCGCTGCTCATTTCCATCCGATAATTTTCGCCACATTGCAACCATTGGGTAGGACATCAGCATCTTCAGGGCTGTTTAGCAAGAGAGATGAAATCCACTTTTAAAACGTCACAATTCAGGCAGTGACTATACGAAAATTAAAAGTTTATGTCTCCTTCCACAACTCTAGCTCGTCGTCATTCGCACTGTTGGTTACATTACGTTATACTTCCAGTTTCTTTCTTTCACCAACTGGCGTCTTTAAATCAGCTGATTTTCACTGCTAGTTTTCGTGATGACGACCTTGGATCTGATGCCATCCGGTTCGGTTTCTGTACATAAACCACAATTGAAAATAACAATCCCTCCAGGGGAGATAACCAAGGCTGAACAGCATTTATCACGGGTATCTGGGGGTACTCGAAGTTCTCAACACATTAATAAATACTGACAGAACGACAGTTAAAAATACTGATACGAAATACACGTCTGCTTCGTATAAAGCTCCTTATTTTACAAAATTAAAAACACCGTGTGTCTGACGTTTCAAAGCACAACGAGTCTATTTTACAGTGCATCCTTGCACATTTTCAGATACGTTTCAGGGATTGTAAACTGAAAGCAACGAATTTAAAATTATGCATGCAAGTAGATACGAAAGAAGGTAATGACAACCAGATCAGCACACAAATAGGGCTCCCGGCTAAATAAAGCACAATCTCCCAGTTAGTTATTCATGAGGTAATTAGTCTCGTTAGTCTTTTAGGAAAAATTAAGGCATTTTCTAAGGTAGGTATCCGGCTACCCTCCAAGATAACAGGGGCGTTAAGCGGAGACACGGACAGGCAGACTAACCAGCCGGTTAACGGTGACATTTGACAGCAGTAAGTTAACCAAAGTACACTAAAGTAAACTAAACTGGACTGTGGGCGGCCGGGCCGATGCGACGGGTTAACCGGGGGCGCCCATTTCGTGGCTCTGGCTAACAAGCTAACGCCGTTACCCAGCGCCTGGGAGGCGGACTCGCCACCGGCAGACTCGCCCCTCCAGTGGAAATCCGCTCGTTATAGAGGGGCGGGAGCCACTTAGTCTGCTTTGACCGGAAAAGACCCGCGGGAGTACAGCCGTGCCGACAGGGAACTGGCCGAACACAAGAAGGCGACCGTTTTAACACGGCGATAGCACCCAGGCAGGTCCATCTCGGGGCAGCCCAAAGCTTCTCAGGCGTCGCGGTTCTCCCCTCGTTCCGGGCCAGTTTCCCCAGAGAGAGGCCAAAAGCCACATTAATCCGTAACCAGCTATGGCCTGGGGATAGGATACATAAAGCATTAAAAACGGCAGCGAAATCCTATAGTGCTTACCTGTGCATTTGGACTCCCGGATCGTTGGTCAAGCTCGATGATAACAAGGAAGTAGCGATGCAGATTATCGGCGCGCGTCACTAATCACGTGACATCTCCGTCACAGGTATCCGGCAGAGGTACGAGCGGGGCTGGGACGGGGGGGGGGCGCCCCTGCTGTTCATTATCAGAATCATCATCACCGTCATTGTCATTGTTAATAATTATCATAATAACCACCGTCAATATTATCACTCTAATCATCGTCAGCAGAAGGACAACCACCATTATCATCAACATCATAATAATTAATTAGGAATTTTGATAAAATATCGATCCCAAGTTGGGGGCATGCAGTGGTACAGCGCGATGCGCAGTCCCACCGCAGGACGAAACACCTCGGGATCCCGGTTGCAAGAGAGAAGGGGAAATATCCATCCCATCCGTCCATCCATCCGTTTTCTATAACCGCTTCTCCTTATTCAGGGTCGCAGGGGGTCCGGAGCCTATCCCAGAGGTTACTGGCGCAAGGCAGGGAACAACCCAGAATGGGGGTACCAACCGGCAATCGCAGGGATAATATACTTTAAATTATTATTTTTCATCCATGGTTAAAATGCATATTATAACTTTAATTGAAACTTCTTATCGGCAGTGAAGGACCTAGCCCACTTCCAACAAGGAAGTGATAAATAATAGATACTGAACAAGAATGTTATAATTACAGTAAACTTGACAAAAGCTCTGGATGATTGTATCTATATAGTTAGTGACGAATCACTGAAACCACTATTTGGACATGCGAGTTGGAAACTGAAGTGTAAGGATTTCTACATCCTGCAGTATGTATGCCTATGGAAGACTTTAAAATCCTAGTAATCCTTTTACAGCTTAGTTCCATTTTAGTTAAGTGCATAATCGAGCTTTCCCTTCTAATATTCATGCTGCTGTAACCGGCTAGCAGCAACACCTGTTATGGCAGGTCTGACGCCATGATATATATTTTACGCTGGAGGGCGAAGCAACGTGTGATCACAATAAACGTCTACCGTAATAACACGAATACTCATTTTGAATCGGTATCACAGATCAGGGGCGGTGTAAGAAGGAGTAAAGTTAAGACGATTCCAAGAGTCCTAAAAAAATTGGAAAATAACTGGATTGGTCTGGACTGAAGGGCCCAATATGATATGCTTTCATGTGGCCCTAAATCGTTACCTGCCCTGTCACAGATAATGCAACTGAAAGAAAACCTGATCGGTCATCCACACCACAACCACTAGATGAAATTCATTTATTAATAAAAGACTATGTAATTAATATTTATTCACCATTATAATTGCAGATTAATATTTTGTCACTATAGAAGATCTACAGACACGCATTTGAATAAATGTGTACTGGTTTTTAGAAGGTATTTTGCAGTATGAACAAACTAAACAAACAACAAACTAAATAAAATGAAATTAAACTAGTGTGTAATATTTCTGGTTCTTATACAACTATTTAACATTACTGTATTGTATATGTATCCAAACTACCTTGGAATTAGTCCAACACATATCTATTTGTCTTATTGTGAAGTGATTCTGTGTTGATTTTTATATATGCAGCTAATGTGATTGTATATAAATATGAATAACCGTAAGTCTCTGTGAATTAATGCCTCAGGTAAATTAGATGTAATGTATTGTTTCCCCAACTGCTTCTTGGGGACTCCCAGACAGACCACGTTTTTGCTCCCTCCCAGACAGACCACATTTTTGCTCCCTCCCAGAAGGACCAACATTTTGGACTGTCTGGCAGGGAGCTGGGAGGGAGTAAAAACATGGACCGTCTGGGGGTCTCTGAGGATCGGGTTGAGAAACACTGATCTAAGGAGCAAATCCTAGGGAAAACAATGTGCTTGGAAAGTCAATGAAACTTTGAGTGAAGTTCAGTGAAGCTCAAGGAGGGACTGCCGTAAACTCATCCTTCCAGAAGTCCTTGTTGTGAGTGATGGCATGAATGAGCTTGGCCTTCAGCATCTCCTTTGTAGGATAGATGGGCAGATACAGAAGGTTGTGGCACGTAAGGGCCTCTGGGGAGTGGTCCTCAGTCCAATCAGGGAGGCACAGAACCTTCATTATTACCTGTGCCATCCCCAGGATAGGTACTCGCTTAGATCCCGTCAGAAATACTGAAATCACAGAAGAGCCCGTGTCACTGCTTCAGAAGAGGTCAAAATAACTCGACTGAGTTATACAACAGAATCTACATTTCCCCAAGCATAATGAAATCCATAATGTTTTCATCTGCATGCTACTTTTACCCAGAGATAGATAGTTCCGGTCCATAAAAGTAAAAGTCCAGACCAAGATTTTGTTTCAACCAACCAGTTACCAATAAAGAATCATAGGGAGTGTTCAACTTGGGCTTAGGTCTGTCTGCAGCTGACGTGGCGTCGAGCAAGATCTGCCGGCAGCTGCAGGGGCGGAGTATAAACTGACTGCAGCCAAGTCGGACAACTTCTAGTCCTCATAGTGTGTGATGTGTGAGACCTGACTGCAATGGCCACACTGCAGGAGGGTGTAGATAAATCTATACAAATATCACCTGCATGCACATTTACTTCTTTTACAATGACTAACTCCTGATCCAAACTGTTATCAGTGGAAAAAAATAAACTATTGTGTATAGTGGCCTTGTGTAAAAAGATAGCTGCCAGGAAAAAGATCAAATATTTTTACTTCAAGGATTCATATTAAAAAATGATAATTTTATTGTCATGTACAGAGTACAATGCAATTCTTACTTGACTGCCTTAATTCTTCACCGACTAGACGATTAAACAAGTAAAAAGCAGCGCAACATTACAGTAACTAACAATAAATAAACATCTATAGCAGCTGCATGAAGTCGAACGCACCCATAGTCACAGAGTACTCAACTGCTTGGTTGAAACAAAATCTTGGCCAGGATTTTTACTTTCCTGACCTGAACTACCCACCACTACTTTTACCTTTTTACATAGCAGAGCAACTCACAGTCTCAGCAAATAATCCCTAGCTTTCCAATATGATCCATTAACCCCCCAATGAACTTACAGAAGAAGGTCTTTTTCTCATCTTCTGACAGCTCCTCAAACACCTCCCAGAACATTTTTA
>JAODLC010000088.1:1061378-1075461 GCA_026781145.1 Hippopotamyrus pictus | reverse complement strand
CTCATCAGAAGCCAAGTGGGACAGAAAACCTACTGGATAGTAGCTCTCCAGGACCGGAGTTGGAGACCCCTGGGCTAGAGTGTCCTGAAGCGTGTGACTCCTCCGTTATTTATAATCAGGAATCTACATTTGGCATCATTACCTGAATTTTGATGTTCAAGTCATGATTCTTTTCAGAGTTCAATTTGTTAATCGAATATCTGTGCGATTTGACATTTTAGGGCAATGCATTTGATTTGGGGTTTCTCTGCAGAGTTGAATCCTCAGAGACCAGCATTCAAATTTTATCTGTTTCTTTAAATCATTATTATGCCGTATCATTACTTGTGGTTATTTTTTGCAGTTTCTATTTTAGAAAGGCGAAGCTGAAGCTGTGAAGCTGAAGTGTATAAAACTTTGTAAAGGAAAGCGTGTGTGTGTGTGTGTGTGTGTGTGTGTGTGTGTTTTAATCTCATTTTCTAAATGTGTTCATCTCTTGGCCCCACAGGGGTAACCACTATTAGATGATGGAGGGGTCGGACCAGGTGAACGTCCCCTTAGAGGACACCGTACACGCCAATGGCACCCCCCAGCCAAAGATCATTACAAAAACCAAGATGCCACACGGGTCCGTCGTCAGCTTCCACAACATCCAGTACCAGGTCAAGATAAACATGGGTCCCCCGTGCAAAAAGAAGAGCATCACCAAAGAGGTCTTGGTCAATCTGAAGTGAGCGCCGCTCGATCGCATTAGTGCTTTGAGTAGCGGTGAGAATGATGCACGTACTGCGTTAGCTACCCATGCACATTAGGTGTGTCTAGCTGACCGGATTCCAATGAAATTAGCGTTACAGGATGTCACTGAATTGACGGAAGGAAACGACTACTGTATAGCTGAGTCACATGATCTTCATTTGGAGCAATCGGTCTATTAATGGAGTCAGGTTCTTTATCTTCAGCTAGTAGTTATTGGCTGTTGAGCGGGTGATGTTGGGCTGCTGCTGTTACTTCACCCCGCTGGATAATGTTCCCTCTCTGTCCCACTGTGCTGCCCATGGCGATGGTCTCGAACAAATTGCACTGGTCTTTTTTTAATCCACTGTGTTAATCAATATTAAGCATGCTTTCTCGGTTATTTCTTCATTAAAACCATTTTCCAGGTGGGCAGAGATGTGCCCACCTGACAGAAGCCTTTCAGTTAGTTTTTACTGGGTTGCAGTTTTTCCCCCACCCCAGTTAAGGAATCTGAAAATCTCCTGTAGGCAGATATTACTGGTATCGTAACTGTGTACTAGGTCATGGGTCGTGTCATCAAAAAATTTTGTCTAGTCACTTGTTTACTAGTTAAACTTGTCAAGCGTTGGTCACATCCTACACATTGTGTGTAAACACATGCATATTGAATATATTTATGAGCACATCACCTATGGCTGTTATAAAACTAATATGCGTATTAAGGTGACGTGTTTGTGTGTAGAACAAGCCAGGGATCTCCAAGAGCTGGGTGAAAGGCCATGTCCTCCATATAACCTGGTTAGGTAACACTTCTATTCAGCTCCTAGGCGTAATTATCTTGGTGATCTGTCACCTCCAACCTACAAGCTGATCACCATATTATGGCATGAAAAGGTAGCTTGGAGTAACTCAGACTTCTTTTTTTTTTTATGTTGAATTTTGACTGACGCCCTATCCTTGTATTTGCAGTGGAATCATGAAACCAGGTTTAAATGCAATTCTAGGACCGACAGGAGGTGGGAAATCCTCGTAAGTACCTTCACAAAATATGTACATGAACCAGATTCCAGAGGGCAGATTTTGACGTGCCTTTAATTTTCCTGTGCAGTTGTGCCATCCCACCTTTCAGCAGTTGTGTATGCTTGGCCTGATTTGCACTCGCCTTGGTATTCCTGAGGTTTCTGGATGTCCTGGCAGCCAGGAAGGACCCCTCCGGGCTCTTGGGGGAGGTGCTGATCGATGGGGCCCCTCAGCCACCGAACTTCAAGTGCCTCTCGGGATACGTTGTCCAGGTATGGACGAGGAAGAGAAGCGTTTCTGCCGATTCAGGCTGGTAGCAGAGATTTTCACGAGTCCCAGATTTAGAGTCTGAGTCAAGTCTCAGGTCTCCGTCGTGGTTACAAATTGTCATTTACTATTTATCAAAAATGCAACTACCAATTTATTTTTTTCTACTAGTAACTGATGTGACTAAATGGGAATCACAGTTCAAAAACTCCTTGTCTTATAGTTCCTTAAGGTTATATACATTTTCAAGGTAATCGCTATTTCACATGGATTTGAAGCAATAAAATTTTTGTAAATTAAATTCAGAGCAGCTTCCTGGGGGGGCAGTGAGTGGCTCTAAGCCTCTGTGCCTGAGATCCAAAAGTTGCTGGTTCAAGCCTCAGCAGAGAACACTGCACATTAGGTGGTCCTGCACCGTGACCTCCCAGGGCCCACAGATATGCATACATTCTACCAGGGCCAGGACTCGAACCTGGAACCTCCTGCTCACGAGTACAGACACTTGAACCACAGAGCCACATGCCAGCCACATAAGTAAAGGGAGGATTCAGGAGCAGAATTGGTTTGCGGTCAGTCTAGAAAAAATGAGTCTCAGCCACATTTAACAAAGAAACATGCTTCATTTGTACATGTACATTGGAATGCTTCTCTTCATTACCATCATCTCACCCTTCATAGCTTGGGGATCACAGTGCAGGGCCACCTAACCTGCAGCAATCTCTGCTGAGGCCAGGACTTGAACCAGCCCACAGAGACACTCACCACCCCACTGGAAGCTGCTCTGAATTTAACTTTGACTCTGGTGCTCATACGGGCCAGATTTGGTAACATTTAATGTAAATCTGGCCCATATGTGGCCCTTATCTGTTTCAAATCCAGGAAGCGGATTCAGACTAGTACTGGTCCGTTGTGCAAAAAGACACTGGGCCAGATCTGGTTTACGGATCTGCGGCAATTTCTGAACAACCTTTGGCCCAGATCCGGTTCAGACTCGTCTTGCTATGTGGGAATTTTAGAGCGACTCCAGTGTGACTCGAGTTCGAGTCACAAACTCGAGTCCCTGTCTCTGGCTGGTAGAGATGTACACTGTGGCTGTTCCGTGTAGAAATATTTCATACTAAGAGGTGAGAGAAGAATAATTAGACTTATAGATCTTTAAAAATAGTGTTTAAAGTGAATAGTTACATGGTGGAGGAGAGGGCAGATGGTAAATATGTGGAAAATCAGAGAAGTGCATTTTGGTTGTTTTTAGGTAATGATACGTGTGTATTGTCAGCCAAGCCTTCCTTGTCACAACAGACAAAAGATAATGGTGGCAGGAAGTTACCATTATGTAAGACATTCCTAATAGTCAGACAAAAAACGCTGCGTCATGGCATGTTGTGGGAGGGGCTCTTCAAAGCCGGGAAAGATGATTATAAGCTATATTGTTATAATTTTGATTTTATTCTCATTTTTCATTTTAAATGGTTTACTTTTCAGTGTGGTTTGTTTTTTTTTATTATATTTTAGTTTAGTTTTTATGTTTTAGTTGCAGTCTTAGTTTCAGTCATTTTATTTCAACGGATGGCCAAAAGTTGTAGAGCTATTTTATTTGTTGGATCTTTAGAGAAGCCTACATGAATACACAGTTTACATTTGTTAAGGCAGGGCATGACAGAGTAACGAGAGATGACCCACAGAGCAGCTCGCCACAGACAAGATCTTATTCAAAGCAGAAACCATAAGATAGAGAGACCAGGAACAGTCAAAACCAAAACGGGTAATACAAGGAACTAACAATCATTCGCAAGGAAAACAAACAAACATTAATCAGGGAACTGGAGCAGAACTGGGAGCAGGACTGGGAGACAAACATTTAGTAACAACTACGATGACAAACTAAAGAACAGAATGAGGACAGGCACTTACGTCATCACAGATGACAAGGGCTAACAAGGGGCAGGTCTGGAATATAACCAAAATCAACCAATCAGTAAAGGCACGGGACAACAAACAGCTGGAATAAATTACAGTTAACAAGCACTGGAACTAGGAAACATTAAAACACCAAGGGCTAACAATGCTAGGAGAGACTAGGAACAAAAGTACAAGAAGAACATGATTAAACAAGGCATGAGTAAGGTAGACCAAAAAACGGGGACACAAAGCAAGGACAAAGAAAAAACAATATCCAACATTAATGATGATATAAAACCAATATACATTAAACGATGTGAGGCATGATCAGAGGGGTTTAGGCTCTGAGTCACACACTCAACCTATTGAGCTACTTGGCGACCCAGAGAGTGGGGAAACACAGTAGGGACTGAGGGGCTACAAGACCGAGAGGGGAAAGCAGGATGGCCAGCGACACCTGCTGGCCAAATGGGGACAAGACACATGGGATAGGATCAGATGGGTACCGACTAGCGGTGTGCGATACTATAAGATTTGGTATCGATGCGATACCAAGTAATTACAGAGAAAATATCGCTGATACGATACCGATATCAATACTTCTTGATAATTAAGGTGGACACATCATCAAATTGCTAAAGCTGAATTAATTTTCATTACCTTTAAGTGTTTTTGTGATTTTTTTTTTTTTTTTTTTTTGATTAATTAGGTAAAACCCAGGACAGAATTTGGGCAAAGTTTATAAGTAAATAAATACTGAGGTAAGCGGCAGCGCAGCATGTTGGACTGATGCCAGCTTGTAAATAGTTCAGTAATCGCTTGTGTGATTATAAATGTGCTGTGTGTTACATCATGTATAGTGGTTAATGTTTATTGTTGTATGCAGTGTGTGTGTGTGTGTGTGTGCGTGCGCCCACCGTGTGTATGAGGAACAAACGGGGCGACGTGCTCGGTGAGCAGTGCCGGTGTGTGGGCTGTAGTAGTGCGGGTGTAATAAACGCCATCTGATGATTAAACCCCAAACTATCCCTGCTGTTTTATTATTGCGAACATGACTCAGCGACTCACTATTAAAATACTTTACTATAAATATGTTTATATATATATATATGTTTGCTTGCCTGGCACTGCTGAGTCATGTGACAGCCCGGAGCGGCAATTGAGAGCAGCAGCGTGAACACAGACAGCCGCAGTGCATTCGGGAGAGAGATTGAAACTGAAGTATCGATCTCATTAAACTGGTATCGATCGATATCAATGCCAACATTATTATCAATATTATCGATACTTGGATCGATCCGCCCACCACTAGTACCGACCCTGACATTAGGTACTGATGTCCTTAAAACAACGTCCCAGGTGTTAATGGTCAATGAAGATAAACAAATCATTACTTTAGCTATACCAAAAGCTCTTGTTTATCCAGCATTCAAATTACCGGCATAATATCAATATAAAACATGTACATTTAGTAATACTATATTAAAACTTTACACTAAATTGGCTGTGGAGTAGCACACTATATTAGTCATATAACATCCAATGTAACAGCAAAATTATTTATATGTGTGTAAAAAGATTAAAATATGTCTAACGAATGTGTTATAATTCAGTTTCTAAAAAGTAACAGTCAGCTATCTTGAAAATTGAAGATTAACAATGATAACTGGTTGTAGGAAGCTGGAAAAGGTCCAGATGGGCATATAATTTGAGTATGGATGTATAGGATCTATAAATGACACTTTCTGGCTGTCTGGTATATTTTCTTCACTGATGCTTTTATTCAAGGCAACTTGTGAATTTTACCTATTTGTACAGGTGCATAGAACCTGGATTCCAATTAAGTCACCTCATAAAGCTCCTTCTAGAACTTAAACCAAACATGTTCCTTAACCACTGTGCTACTTGTACTGTAGATTTTTCATTTTGATTGAAATACTGAATAGTATAATCATAAAATTGGATGCCCTCTTGCCAACCCATACCCTCCTCTCCGTGGATGCGTTCTGTTGACCCTGTAGATCTCATTCTTTTGCCTCTTGGTAACCCTGGAGGGGCATGTTGACAGTGCTGCTCTGTGGTCCCCCAGGATGACGTGCTCATGGGCACACTCACCGTAAGGGAGAACCTCCGTTTCAGTGCCGCCTTGCGGCTCTCCAACTCCGTGAGCCAGAAGGAGAAGGACGCTCGGGTGGCTGACCTCATCAAGGAGCTGGGCCTGACCAAAGTGGCTGACTCCAAGGTAGACTGCATGTTCTGCTGCCCTTTGAATGTTCGAGGTGCATAAATGTACATCACAGGAGGTGCCTTCAGACCATAGGTGCTCCGTTCTGCAGGTAGGGACGCAGATGATCCGGGGAATCTCCGGTGGGGAGAGGAAGAGAACCGCTATCGGGATGGAGCTCATCATTGATCCCCCGGTCCTGTTCCTTGATGAGCCAACCACTGGTCTGGATGCCAGTACTGCAAACTCTGTCCTGCTCCTACTTAAAAGGTATACTGCTGAATTTCCTGGTTAATCAGTCACAGTCATATCTGCCATGTCTACGTCAATTGACTTTAGACAATCTGTTACCAGTCACTTGAGGATTTTTCAGTTGTTTTAGAGATTTAGTTGATTTTTTTTTTTTTTCCCCTCTAGAATGTCCAGTCTGGGACGGACCATAATCTTGTCCATCCACCAACCACGTTACTCTATTTACCGGCTATTTGACTCTTTGACTCTACTAGTCAGTGGCAAATTAGTCTATCATGGACCAGCTCAAAGTGCTTTGGACTACTTCACTAGTATTGGTAAGGCAGGCTGTAAGAATTTATATATTAAAAAAACTGGCCCCAGAACACATCCATTGACGTATACAACTGATTGATTGGAGTTTCAAAGCCTTGGGGTACGACGAGTGTTTCTGATCTCCCAATGCAGGGTATCCCTGTGAAACACATGACAACCCGGCCGATTTCTTCCTGGATGTCATCAATGGCGATTCCACAGCATTTGCTTTGACCAAAATACAGAATAACGAAGGTAAACGTCCACTTTCGTAAAATATAATGAATGCTCTCTCTCTCTCTCTCTCTCTCTCTATATATATATATATATATATATATATATAAAATATCCTGCACTTTAATTATTATACTGCAGCTGAGCAGAAAAAGGTTTGAGAAAGGTCATTGTACAGTATATTAAAAGGTATTTTTGTTTAAAGTTCTTTATTTAAATTTTGTCGCCTGACTAAAGATTAGTGGACTACAGATGCTCACTGGATTATGATGGGGTTACGTTCCAATAAACCTATCGTAAGGTGAAAATATCATTATACAGTACACCTAACGTAACAAACATCGTAGCCTAACCTACCTTAAACATGCTTGGAATACTTACATTAGCCTACAATTGGGAAAAATCATTAACACGATACATATGTTATAATGAAATGTTGAATTTCTCATGTAATTTATTGAATAATCATACCCATCATAAAGTCAGACCATTATAACTTGGGGAACATCTGTATATACTAAGCAACACAACCTCTAACGGCACTGAAAATGGAAACCTGAGAACCAAAAACAAAGTCATCCACTGGGGTACATTTTTATCATTTAACTGGCTGGTGGTCGCTGTCATGCTGCTTTCCCAGAGTTAGACACGGAGAAGGCCAAGTTCCGACAGACCATAGAGGAGCGTCTGGTGAGCGAGTTCCAGAACTCCGTTCACTGCCGGGACACTGAGGAGGAACTGGAGAAGATTCTCCAAGGCAGAGAGTGCAGCAGCAAGCCCAAGTCGCGCACCATCACCTACAACACCTCCTTTTTTCACCAGCTTTTCTGGGTTCTCAAGAGAGGATACCGGAACCTCATGCTCAATCCCCAGACCTCCATAGCTCAGGTACACTTCTGAAAATTAATTACCTATCTTTGCTTGATAGGGGGCACGGCGGTTAAGGTACTGAACGTGGGAAACAGGTAACATAATTCTATTAGGTTTTACCATGAAGCAACATTATACAGAGCTGAGTCCTCTATCTGCAGAATTCCTGAATATCTGTAGTTCACACTACTACTAAGCTGGTCCGAAATGTCGCGAAAGTTCTAAGCAGCCACTGGACCGATATCACAAATTCTGCATCAAAGAGACAGGAGGTGGATTTAATCGCTAATGACCTTATGACTGGATTTAGCCAAGTAACTGACTTGAAAGTAATCAGCGTGTTAATTAGGGAATTCTGTGATCCACAACATCACACCAGGAGATTTTCTGTGCTCATTACGGACCTTCTGCAACCAAATGTCATCAGTTGTACTCACCCTAAGAATTATTAGCCGTTAATCGGCTCTAAATGAAGCGTAATAACCCCAGTCTTCACTAAGTAGCTTTCGTGACCTTGGTGTCGGCTCTTGTGGCGGAATTCGAAGCGATATGATGTCTCGTTAAAGCTCTTGGTGATGGCGTAGCCCAACACATGATGGGACCCGTGACCCTTTCAGCACTTCCACACACTGGGAATTGGGTGGGGAAACGATTTAACCCTTTAAACGTAGCCTTTCATCCTGGGAACCACGACTGAGCCAGTTATCCGAGATTAACGCAAGTGCAGAGACGGGACCAGATGGCGGTGGTGCTGATTTAACATAGGCTTCAACGGAGCTATGCGAGTCACACTATCAAAGACTTGTTTGTGGTCCTTCTCTAATGCCACACTTAACATCAGAACCAAATGGGCAGAGTGACCCCAGCTAAAGTACAAGTCTAAAGTTTGGAGTGATTGTGTCGCATCACATGACCAGGCCACCTGACCTAGATACAACATAGTTGCCCCCACCCCCCCCCCCCAAAAAAGTTTTTATTTTTTGTTTTGGTCAGTGCAAAATTCTATAAATGTTTTATTATTGTTATGTCTTTATAACTATTCTAAAATGTGGACAATGGTACAAATGTTTTGGTGGGGGGGTTGGTGTCCAAACTTTTAACTGGTACTGTACATCCAACTCTACCATAAAATGGTAAAAAGTTTGCAAAAATAGTTGCATTTTTGTTTGTGTTTTTGAATATGTACATATCAAACTAAGTATACTTTTCATTAAATCTGAATACTTAGTCCTGTATTTTTTTTTTTCATTTTGTTAAAGTAGAAAATACTTAATGGACAATGAAGCTTTTTCATAAAACTAGACATTGTTTTTTGTTTAATTTCCTTCATCTTCTCCCCAGTAGCCTCGTTTAAAGCCAGCTGGCTCAGGAACAAATGCACTTTATATAACCATATAACTATAGTGGAGGGTGTGCAGTTTAATTTGCATGTTCCAAACCTGCCCCCTTGGCCAATGTTCAGTGTAGATACAAACACCTCTGCTATAATGTTGTCTTTGTCTTCAGGTTGTAGTCACCATTATTCTGGGCCTCATAGTTGGAGCTATATTCTTTGGAGTTAAGAGCGACCAGAGCGGAATCCAGAACAGGTTCGTTGTTTTTTATGCATTTCCAGAAATTCCTACATCCCCCCCCCCCCTTAAGGCTTTAAATTGCATTTTAATTGTCCAATGACCAGGAATAAGGAAAATCGGTGTACAGGCCTCAGAAACCGGAGCTGGGGGAAGCTCGATCCCAAGCAGTGCTCATTTTAGAGTTGTATTTAAATATGGCCATTGTATCTTTGGAATATTATTACTTTTATTACCTGTGTATGTATTTGTTTGTTTGTTTGTTTGTTCTTCATCGGAGTCGCTTGTGTCCTGCAGTGTTCTCACACACTTTGGTAGTTACGGTTAAAGTCACGCTGGGCTCAAACCAGTCCCTGTTGACCTTTCAGGATAGGAGTGCTGTTCTTCATCACGACAAACCAGTGCTTCAGCACCCTGTCAGCAGCTGAGCTCTTTATCACAGAGAAGAAACTTTTTGTGTAGGTATTACCACTCTGCCGCCGAAAGCTTTAATCAGTAGCCGTTAATGTTAACGTAGGAGTCCTTCCTAAATAATAAATGCAGTGGCATGCATTGCTGTAATTCCAAAAGTCTTTAGATGTCTTGAGCTCCAGTCATGCCTGAATCAGAAATGCAAAATGTTGTCCCAGGCTAATGGATGAAATTTCCATCCCTAGGCATGAGTACATTAGCGGTTATTACCGAATATCGGTGTACTTCCTGTGCAAGATCATGTCGGACATCATCACCATGCGGACCATTCCTGCTGTCCTCTTCAGCTGCATACTGTACTTCATGATAGGTTTGGAACACGCGATGATGCCAGATGAATGGTATTTGCTTGACGGTTCGAGCTTCCGGGAACCTTCTGTGACAAGCTGCTCTGAACTCGCCGTTTCCCCGTAGGGCTGAAAAAGACGGCGGCGTGTTTCTTCATCTTCATGTTCACCGTGATGATGGTGGCCTGGACGGCCACATCTATGGCATATGCCATCTCTGCTGACCAGAACATTGTGGCCATGGCCAATCTCTTCATGACTGTGATCTTTGTGTTCATGATGGTGAGCCTCCAATACATAATTTCTGTTTGAACTGCAGCTGACCGATTTCCCCCACGAACGTGAGAGTAGATAATATCCACCATTTGAAATCAGAACTGCTCTGTCCTCAGATCTTCTCTGGTCTTCTGGTGAACCTTCCTAGTGTCATGAACTGGTTGGAATGGTTGAAGTACTTCAGTATCCCTCGCTATGGTCTGACAGTAAGTACAGATGGGACATTTTGGATTAATTATGGAAGGTGTGTTCTACGTGACCCTAAAGGTGTAACTGGTGTGTAAATTATACATTTTTATTCCTTACCAGGCACTGGAAATCAATGAATTTACTGGGCTGACATTCTGTGGAAACACTACAACCTCCGCTGCTTCTGCTGGCTGCAATGTGACGGCCTCTAGTATAACGTAAGAGGTTTTGTTATGAGAATTTCATGGAATCTCCTTAGCTGTGTGTTTCGCACAGATTTCTGAGCAAGACTTCATATTCCTGTCATTTTGGGGACTCTCCATTCATTTCTATAAGCATAACCTTAATTCTAACTGTGATGACCCTAACCCTCATCCAGCCCTAACCTTAAACATAAGTAACCAAACAAAATACAAGACTTTTGGCATTTTTAGTTGTTTGATTTGCATTCACAGATTTAATTATAAATCTGAAATTTACATTGTGGGGAAAGACAAATATCTCAGAAAGGTAAAAAGTAATGGGTATGTCCACACTGTGGTGACATTTGATCTGTACAGTGTGGTACACACACACAAACAGCTGTCAACCATCTGACCATCAAACACTGTTCCATTCTCACAGGTGCACGGGCGAGCAGTTTCTGACTTACCAAGGAATTGACTACTCAACCTGGGGACTATGGAAGAACCACCTGGCCATGGCAATTATGATCATCATTTTTCTGATCATTACATACTTGAAGTTACGCTTCATTAAGAAATTCTCATAAATGCGGCTGATCATCCATCCATCTTCACGTTCCTCTGCTCGTAGCTGACACTTGCTTTCAAGAAGCCGCTTCAGCAGAAGGCGATTAGCCCTTTACCAAGGTGCCACTTCTAGTTGAAAGTCTTTGTCCTTGAATATATAATCTTATTATTTATGCAGATTACAATATATCAGTTACCACTTGCATCTGAAAGAAATAAACTCTTATTTTGGTATACATGTTGAGTTTACTCACGTCTTAGTCATATTTAATGACGAACTGCACACCTTCATTTTGTATAGAGAGCATTTTGTTTTATAAACAGTAGATATGGCACTTTATAATAAAATCAATCATGAAACTCATCTGCTAATGTGTGCATCTCTTGTACATTTTAAGTATCTGCTGTTGAGCGAGTTTTACTTGCGCCAAAATTTTCCATGGGCAGAGGCAGGGCCAATCAATCAAATATCTTGGCCCCGCCTCCTCTACAGTCTGATTGGTTTAGAGCAGGGGTCTCAAAATCCAGTCCTGGAGGGCCGCAGCCCTACACAGTTTTTGGTTCACCCTCGTTCAACACACCTGATTCAACTTCATGTCCTAATTACCACACAGCTTTTGAGCTGAATCATTTGTGGTGGAACAGGGAAAGAACTAAGCTACACAGAGCTGCGGCCCTCCAGGACTGGAGTTTGAGACCCCTGGTTTAGAGAGAGAACCAATCATTTTTCTTTCTGCCCACAAGCATTCAGCTGTCTAGCCCAGGGCTTACTTCCCAGGGCTGGCTGGCAGGTGTTGGGTTCTACATCCCACCCGTTACCCTCCACCCACGCCCATGTCCAATGCCAGGCCTGGCAGAGTAGTGCATGTCCAGCACTGTAGAGAAAAGTGCAGAGGTAGGAATTAAATCCTCAACGGAGGGTGGAGGAGGTGAAGTAAGTACTACCCGTCCATAAACCATCAAAGGAAAATTGGAGAAAATGATGTATTTTAAAAACTCCTTTAATAAGTCCTGAAAAAATATACATGAATAGACTAGAACATTCCGCATGGTATAGTACAGTCTTACATATGGGTTTCCCATGAAACTACGTGCACTTCAAATTGAAGTTTGTTAAAGGTGTCATGCATAAATCATTACAGAGTAATACCTTTGTAAATATGACAACCTATACAGCAACGTGGGCCTGTGTTAGACAGACGGAAGCAAGCTGCGAAAGGCAGAATGCAGAAGGTTCCAGAGATTAACCGGTGAAAAGCTTTAAACTATCCAGCCTTAGTGCGTAATTAGCCTGTTTTGCAGGAATTTGTCTATAAAGCCCATGCTCTATAATCCTCAAATTAAAAACGGCAAAGCTAAAAAGCATATGGTGCACCTTTATCCGTAACGGCGGAGCATTTTACACCTTTATCCGTAACAGTGGAGTATTTTACTCAGCCCAGTGCACGCTGACCATCCTTCAGCAATATTTTCATTAAAATTCATCAGGAAAAATGTCTGCAGCCTGTACACTCTCAGAAATAAGTGGGGCTGTACCCTTGTACAAACTACTACCCAAAGGTACAAACAGCATTAATGTACCATCAATAGTACAAAAATGTTCCCGAGTCCATTTCTGTACCTTAAAAGGTACAATTACCTACAGCTAATGGTACAACTGGTAAATCCTCGAGGGTACAGCCCCAGTGACAAGCAAAGGTACAAATTTTTACCCTTTTTTCTGAGAGTGCAGATTAGGGGTAAGACTAACAACAGCGGCTGTCCACGCTTACTTTGGGGATTCGGGTGGTTTGGCTTCCTTCACTTACGGAGTGTACGGTCAATACAAAGGATACACAGTGACTGCTCTCACTAAAATAAGCACCCATCCACATCGATTCAAGATTCAAGTTACCCTCATTACAGTTCACAGAAATCAACTGTTATACCGTGCCGTTGTATTTTCGAAATTGAAAATAATTTAATTTCTCTACTTAACTAAATACTTCACAATTTGCAAACAACTGAGGTGTAGGCCAGGTTTAAAAAGCTTATATAATTTGAAAAAACACATATTTAAGTGGTTATAGGAACCACTTACAGCTGTGATCAGAATTATGCCAGCTGGGGTGATTTTATAGGTGTGCGCCGTTGTTACCCCCCGGGTCTGGGCCTTCGGTCGATTGCGAGGACGAGGGGCGGGACCCACGGGGTCGGGGGGGAGCCCCAGTGGCAAGCACCGCCCCCAGCTGGTGGCTGACCTGCGAACCCGCATCGTCCGACTCCCAGCGTTCCAGCTCCTCCCTCACCAGGCGCTCCATCTGCTCCCTGTGCACCTCGCTCTCTCTCCCCATCCGCTCGTCCTTCCAGAAGAAAGGGAGGGAAGTGAACACCAATGAGTGTTACAGTCCTAACCCCGCTCGACAACAGCCCCTGCCCACAAGCTACTCACCTCCATCACCCCGTCCAGCAACCGGCCCAGCACATCCCGCCTCTTCAGTTTGGCTCGCTCCATGGCCTCCAACTTGACAATGACGGCGTCCATCTTGGAAACGATGCTACCGATGGAGTGCTCCATACGGTCCACGCGCCGCACCAGCCTGTCGAAGCAAGAGCCCGCAGGGTCACATGCACAGGACAGCCACACTGTAAAAAAATCCCGTTGTTTTTACGGAAAAAAGCTGGCAGCTGTGGTTACCAGAATTATTCTGTAAAAAATACTGTACACATGTAAACAACTTTACAGAAACATCTGTAAATTTTACTGGATTTCAATGTAAAACA
>JAODLC010000088.1:1012961-1023290 GCA_026781145.1 Hippopotamyrus pictus | reverse complement strand
CCCCCCCCCCCCCCCCCCCCCCGATTTATCCCTGAAGGACCAGGTGAGCTCGTCCTGTCTTAACAGTAGATTGAATGATCCTGCCACCTTCTGCAGTCCTCAGAAGGCTAAAGATGCGAAGGTGTAACCTCTGCAGATGATTGGCCAGAAAAGAGAATAACTGGCGGAAAAATAAATCGTATAACTAAAACCTGCCAGTTTATGTGCTCAGTTCAAAGTATGTTTGGTTAATTTGCCAGCTAATGATAATCACCATTGACTGGCGCCACCTAGAGGCATTCATAGGAATGGCACAAAAATCAAAGGGTGGATTCAGAGGTTTAAAATTCTCCATTTGCCTGAGGAAGGCCACATTGTACTGGAAACATCCTTGTTTGGCTCTAATGTTGGCTTATCGCACAGTTGTGCAGGTGTTAAGGAGCAGAGGGCTGATACAAATATGCTGTTTTTGCCAAACCCCTCTACTTCAAGGACGGGAAAAGGAGACGGCAATTCCTTTCCAAAGCCGCCTGATAAAACGCCACCTGCGTTATGAGAACTTTTATCAAATAATACAGATGTTGGAGAGATGGTATCTCGCGGCAAAGACTTTCTGGGACATGAAGGGAACAGATGAACGATCATCTGGCATCTAGGTCCGGCACCATCGAGACACTGGTCAGAGGCGGGGAAGTCCCAACCAGCCCTTGATAGAGGGGAAAATGACAGGCCAGGGGAGAGGATAGTATTTCACAGTAGGGTGGCAGGCTGTAAATCAATGGTCTGTGACTTGCCAGAGACAAAAAGGCACAATTTATATATCTGCAGGTCTAAGCTGCAGGAATTTCTGTTCTTAAACCTATAGAATCTTGTAATTTAAATATGTTCTATGTTGTTTTAGTTTACAGCTAATCTGTACTGTCTTTTTGTCCTTATGCTGATTTTAAATGCTTCTGTTATACATACATATATGTATGTATACATAAATATATACACACCATATTTATATATACATATAACTATATATAAAAATGCATATATAAACATGCATAACAACCATTTAAGATGTCTATATGTAGCATGTATTTTGAACTGAGATGTTATAGATGGTGTAGATGCCGAAGTTAAAGAGAATGTGAAACAAGCCATCTTTATTGAAACCTAGTTTCCCGGACAAAGACTGTGGCTTTTTTTGTTTTTCCTCGTCAGTGGGGGTCGGTGACTGAGGCCATTCTCTGCCAGACACCCCCAGCGGCCCCCACTTGCCTCTGGGCACGCTGCCAGTCGCTAAGTGACCAGCGCATTACAGGCACCGTGCTCTGGACGCGCCACCCCTGATCAGCAAAGGCTTCACCCCCACTCCCCAGCACTGTTGTGCCAAGTAACCCCACGGCGGATTGTGACGGAAGACATCAAAACCTGGCGGGGGGGTTTAATGTCAAAGTTTTACTCTTACAAAATACTGTTTTGAAATACATTTCCACCTTCCCAATTGGCTTCTCATTTTCACATTCTGCACAAACAAAAAGTTACAAACTTTTACTCCTAATCGAACAATAACTTTTTAAAACGTTTTACTCTCCGTTAACAGGATGGACGTGTTGCATGTGCTGTAAAAATGTTATGACGTTCAAGCGTGGAGGAGAATGTAGGTCCGGTAGGAAAGGAGCTTTTACTGCTGCTCCACACAAGATGAATTAAGGAGGCATGAAAGACTTACAGGCCGCGGAATGTTTGGCAGCCGGCGGACGCTTTTCTGTCCGGAAGAGGGCGCCCGCATCTTATAACGTTTTATGCGTCCATTCGCTACGGATAAATCAATTTTACAGTCTGAATTCTTAATATATTCATCTTCCAGTTCCATCATGAAAAATTTTACGTGTATGTATTTCACAGCAATCACACAAGGCTTCGGTAATTACCATTAATCAGTATGTAAAAGATTACGATTGCAAAACACACATTCACCCTACAACTCAGCGTGACCGTCCATAATTAAATAGCCTAAATATGTCCATGGCAAATTGAGCGCGGCCTACGGTCTAAGTAATGACACTTTACTGTTTTAAGGTGCAGTAACTACGGATAAAGACATCGCGTTCATTATCATCAATAAAAGGTACCAGCGTAGCACGTCCTAGGTTGTTAAACCCGCCACACATCAAACTTGAGATTAGCCTATGTACCGTGTTGTGTTGATAATGAAAATAATGAAAACAGCAGTAAAAGATCACAAATAATCGGCAATTAAATGCAACCGCAAACGTGAGCAATCTGGATTTGTAGTGTTGCTAAACATTGTTTTGTTAATAATTAATGGACAGTGATTTTTTTTTCATACTAGCTGTGTCTTCTGCGGTGGTTGCAAAATACGAGCGTTAAATATTAAACATTAACTATAAAATGTATTTCACGCTAGCAACAGATTAAATGAAATCAAAATAGTTCTACTTTTCCTCGTATTTTTTCTAGTTTCAGCGTATGTCGGGGTTTGCTTCAAAACTACAACACATTTCATAATTAAAAACATGCCTGCATGCAATTTTTCCGTCTCCAAGGACTCGTTTCGGAAGGTTTACTATATAAAGTGTAACATTTTAACTATTTGCATTACAGTGCACGCATTTTACATGCAATGTACTTTTTAACTCGGTTTAAATGCAGACGACGCAATACTAAAAGAGAAAAACATTTAATCCATCAGCTCCCACTGATTATTAAAACACAATCTAATTGATTCTTAAACACAACACAACGTGTTTTGCGTCGTTATGTAAAACGCACAATGTTCAAATCAGCCAAATGAACGTCAAAAACTTAAAAGCCCCATTAAGAGGACCTGGTTCCCATTTCTAATAAATTGTCATTTTCTGGAGCAAGACAAAGCATGGCCGGGACATTGCGCCCTTTCACGCCGGGAAGCAGCGGGACGATTGCGACACCGCTCCCGCCTCTCGGTCACGGCTGAAGGGCTCCACCTCTTTCTCTCCATCTCTCCACCCATCGGCTCCGCGTTCACTGCCGCGGCGGTGCGCACTGCTCCTGGCGGACGCACGCTTCATCCACCCCCCGCCTCTCTTACCTCAACGGTGAAACGCCTCTCTCATCTTGACCATCATAACTTATGCATGAACATCATACTGCTAACATATAAAGCGCTTTCCGGATACCGACCAGAGGCTGGGAAATAAGACTCCCGGGCGTTTTTTTTGCGCTCCCCGTAGCAGAATAAGGCAGCATTTCCCCTGCGGCATTTTGCGCCTCGCAGGAAACCGTGTCACCTGCTCACGTTGTGCATGACCATCACAAAGGTAAGGATGCGCCGATCCGAAGCAAGCCGGCTGAAACAGCGGCCGATTCGGGTTTATCTCATCACCTAACAGACCTGCATGCTCCGGTGGGGGGGGGGGTATCTGGGGAGATGCTTCGGGTTCCGGAGGAGCGCTGGGCTGGTAATCAGCAGACTTGATTTCCCCGGTTTGCCCCGCATAGGACATTTGCTGGGCGCACGTTTATAAACGTTTCTGCGCCTTTGAAGGACGCCCTTCGTGAACCGGGCTGATGCGGCGATGGTTGGGATCAGGCTACTGACAGGGATGCGCCGCTGCCCGGCCGGTCGTCACGCCATGCCTGCGGCGGGAGGGAGGAGGGACATCGGAGAAGTTGGAAAACAAGTGATCGGTGGTGTGTTTCGGGCGTGCCTTACCGGACGCTTATCGCCCGCCGACCGGAGACACGCAACACGTGCTGGGCGAGGCTCCCGGTCGAAAACATCATTTCCCGACTATAGCCTTAAACTTTTGTCTCCGGGATAAATAAATTGTACAGTTAGCGAAAAACATATTTAAACGCATATTTTTCCGGTGAATGTGTCTTAGTAATAAAAATATGAGACTAATGCAATAAATATAGCCACTGAATGACGTCGGCATAATTAATTTATTTTCTATTAGTAATATGAATAACATCGACATTAGATAACCTAAATTATGTATTCCACGATTAGCATGTCTGAGATTTATAGAGGTGGCTAAAATCAGTTAGTGGCATATTTAATTTTCTAGGACTTGTTGTGCTAAGTGTATCTGTTAAAAATATAACAAAATATTTTAAGACTTGTACAGTCTATCGGGTGCCCAGTCGGGAAAGTTGCGAGACATCAGAAATCAGACTTTTAAAGGGATGGTTCGAGTTAATGACGTCAGCCGTGTAATTGAGTGTTTGCCTGGGAGGCGGACCTGTTTGAGATCGGCCCGCGTGTTGATTGGCAGCGTCATCGTTGACAGACAAGCGCTTTCACGGCAAGTTTTCTGCGCTTTCGCGTCCGGGAAAAGTCAACGACATCGATCGCTGCTGAAATAATGTGCAGTGGTTGTAATTTTATATGACTCATACTTTTGTTCTTTATTAATTTCTTTGCCAGTGTTTATTAATTTGTTCTTAAAGTTTATGGCTAATATTATTTGCCAGGGGTCAAACGAACAGGTGATTTACAACTCGTTAAGCATAAACATTTTCCTTCAAACAGGTTATAAAACCAGTATGCTTTTTGAAAGGTGACTGAGGACAAAAGGCCTTCTTTTTTAGTGGGAAAGCAGCTGGCGTGGTTGTACAAACGTAATGTCATGGTGCGGGGACATTTTCAGGTTTATGATGAATTCTGCGGTATCAAAGTCCTCAGAGGAACTGCGGATCTGGATGAAAGAGCAAACATGGCCTTGAGCTCCAGCAAACCGATTGGCCTGTACTGGGTGGGGCCCGCCACAGAACAAAAGGGCTTCTCTGCCTTTGACTGATGAATTTATGGAGAATTGGGGGGGGCATCTCATGCCAGCACATTTAAAAGTTCCTCGCCGCAAGCTTGGCACTGACAGACTGAATGCTCTGCCAGAGTGGCACTGAATTGAAGCTACTTTGCGATCGTTTCATTCAGATTCTTCTTAGATCTGAGTGCGAGCCCACCCTAATATTTAACCGGGATTCATTCATTCAAAAAACATTCAATAATAAAAAAGGATTTATTCATTCTGCACAAAAAACAGAACTTTTCATTTAAATGAATAATAATATTTTGCCCCTCCCCAGAATATCAAACTCTCACTTACGCCGTTGACGTGTAATACATAAGTTCTGTAAGCTCTGTTTACATAGTTTTCATTATTAAGTCCAAGAGCTGACTCCTTGTCGTGTTACCTGTAGCTTGTAGATAAACTGGTAGAGCGGTGATTTTTTTTTCTAGATATGGCTTCGGTGACAATCGCTAGTGATGACTTAAAACGTTATTCAGAATTGACATGAATGGAGCTGGGTCTAACACGTCTAAATGAACAACATATTTTCTGTATGATTATAGTGTCTTGTCTTTTGTTCACGGGCTCTTTGCACACAAAGGTCGGCTCGTATCTCCTTACTAGCACATACCACTGGGGCTTGCCCGCAAGGGTTCATGAATCTGGTTGTACTTTTTTGGAATGCAGTCGCCCATCACGTCTCTAAATTGCCCGTAGTCTGCAGCTGCGTGTGCGAGTTCTGTGATGGAGTGCGCCCCCCCCCCTCCCCCCCAGTACTCTGTATTGGGTAGGAGGCTGGAAGATGGATGGACGTTGTCAATGAGTGGTTGGAGCGGGAGGGGTGAAAATCACAACTCCAAGCAGGGGAGCGTGGTCAGATGTTAGTGGTGGTTTTCATAATAATTCCCGTTACTAGTCCTGCTGACGTTGTCAGTGTTCTTTGCTCTGCCGTGGCCTAACAAGCGTTTCTTGTACCTGACGGTCGGTCAGGTGGCCAGCGGTGTTTGAGGTGGGTGGGTGGCGCCCCCTCTGGCTGTAATTCCCACACACCTTTGCACTCCAGGGTGATGTAATGCTGGAGAGTCATGCCGCTACATAATTATTTAGTCTACGCCCCTCCTCCTTGATTCATTTTGGAATAGTTTGCCGGCGATGACGGTCTCGCTCAACACGCCCATGGCCGCCTTGGTGGCTGTCTGCACGTTAGGTTTCCGCTGTGGCGGAGTGAGCAACTCCGCTCATCCATCTGGAATGTTCCGCCAATCAGGGCTCGCCTTGGAGCTCGAGTCAGTAAACCCCTGTCGCCTAATTAATTTACTGCTCTCGTTTGCTGTGGGAATATCTGTAAATTAAACCCACAGCTGATTTAATGTTTTTGACAAAGCCAGGCGGAAAATAAAATCTGCCTGCCGACTACAGATGTGGGTTCGCGATTTCTGGTTAAGTTCCCTGCATCTTTTTGCATAATGGCAGCACTAGTTCTCGTTTACGGTCTGCTCAGCTCGGTAAACAGTAGGATTTGGGCTCAGAAGGCAGCGTAGGGCCCAGCGCTGGCATATGGGATTGGTTTTAGAGCTGCTCCTTATTTGACCTGTGTTTGTTTGTCACGCTCGATATGCTGAGATTGGGGAGATCTGCAGATGCATCGTAACTGCATGTATTCTGGAAGATGTCGCACTCCACACTGCCTTGAGATTATCCTCAACCCGGAACGTGACGAGCGCCGAGGGGCAGGATTAAGGAGCAGGGACAGCCCCCAACCGCCCCCCCCCCGTTTTGGAACATTCACACAGATGTTACCTGACTTCAGAAGGGTCTAAATAAATCGATTCACCACGGGGCTGACTGCAGTGTGGTCATCATTTAGAAAGTAAAGATGCCCCCCCCCCCCACCATGATGTCTGTATCTGCTTGTCCGGAATTTACGACGCCCAGTCTGACCTTGACGTCTTACGGCCACAGCGGGCTGGATTTAGGGGTGACAGGGGAGGGGGGCTTCCCTCTGGGGGGGCAGCCATGGCTGGCAGCTGGTACGCAGGCAGCCGCCGTCCGCTACACTGGCTCCTTGGGGAGGGACTGATACCCGTCGGGGAAGTGGGGGGTGAGCCTGGTGCGGGTGTCAGGTGGTACTGTCCCGGCGCCACAGGGAGCATGAGCAGCTCCAGCCCCCGCCTGCTGCCCTGCCTGAGAGCCCCATTCACCCTGCTCACTAATCTGCCGCTGCCTCCGTATTGGGTTTAATACGGTAAAAATCCTCACGCTGTACAGGGAGCACGGGAATGAAGGGTGGTTAATATAGCCGTCGACTGGACGACCTTGTGGAAGGTCACTACAATATAATTAATTATAGGTAATTAAATACCAATTAATCGTGATTCCGCTCACTGATTGCTTAATGATGGGGAAAAAATGTCATTTAATGGCTTTAATCCTCGTGCCTTATACAGTCCATATGAACATGTTATATGAGATATACACATCCAACACAAGAGTAGTGTATAGAACCATATAGTACAAACAGTACAGCGCATATAGAGATTGTATGTAGCATGTTCTTCGTAACACAATTACGGTATGTTTGTGACGTTTGTGTTTGTGTGTGGAAGGAACCTCAAGAAACTGCTCATCGGAGTTTTACTTGCATAAAAATGTTCTGAGGGCAGAATGAAAAGTGTTTGATTCAGAGAGACAACCAATCAAATTGTAGAGGAGGTAGGTCCAAGCAATTAGAGGAGGTGGGACCAACCAATCAGATGTCTTGGTCACACCACTTCTAGGCACTTGGACCCACCGTCTCTACAATCTGATTGGTTATTTGTCTGAAACAGTCATTTTTCATTCTGCCCTCAAAACCTTTTTGTGTAAGTAAAACTCAATGCTTCGGGGTGTTGGACAAATGGCCGACCCCCCCCTTTCAGTCTCTTCTGTATATTTATGAGTATCGCATAGGAGACTACGATGGAGATACACAGATTGAATTTCGCTGTACGTGCTGTTTGTACAGCGACAATGAAGGCTTTATATTCCACATGTCATTTGTTGTTTACAGTGTGAACAAAGCCCCATGCAGTCCAGTTTAATGTGCTACAGGGTACATCAACTTCCTATGGAAATCTGTCCATGGTCATATTAATCAGCCTGCTGTCTTGGGCTGTTCCTGCACGTCTGTATGCTAATGCGATTGGTTAATGCACTCGGATACTGCGATTGGCTAATGGAAATTCTTTAGTGGTTACTAACAGGAGCACCTATTTAAGATGCCTGTCTGTTGGCCAGTCAGATCTCTTCGAAGAGCAAAAAGATACAGGAAGCCAGTAAATGCTTTTAAGGAGGTCAGAGTAAGATGCCGCCCCCAATACTCCTCCAGGATCGATGGAGAGCTTGTCCCCACTCCCAGGATCAGTTTGGTGATGGGATAGAAGGTTAACACTGATGGTGGCCTTTTGGCTGTGCAGCAGAAAACAGCTATATAATTTACCTGGCTTTTTTTTGGGGGGGGGCAAGGTTAATGTAAAGCACAAGAAAAGGAGGGTTTTCACCTGGGGTCCATGTAAATTGATGAATTGCTAAGACATGGAATACTAATGAACAAACAAACAAATAAAGAGTATTGGGTTCCCCCCCCCCCCCCCAGTCGTTAGTTCTTACATGTGGCATGGTAGGGGGTCCTTATCATTTGTCATCTGGGGGCGCCAGTTTAAAAATAGCTACGTATTAGCAGTTTAATTGGCATGCTAAGCTATACTGAATCATAACGGAATTTTTTGTTAATAGCTTATTTAAAAAGCCGATTTAATCGGCGCTGTGATATATGGGCCGCCATGGTCTGTTTTGAAACGGGGAAGTTAATCCCTCTTCCAGCACCTGAATCGTCCTGAATGTGGACTGAATGACGATGATAACAGGCGTCCATCCCGGGGGGGGTCAGGGGCACCTGCCACTCCCAGGATTCCTTTCTCTAAGAGGGTCACACGCTCCATTTGAGCTCTTTGAAATTTTAATCAAAGCGAAGATGCTCTATTAACCTCATCGAGTTAAAAAACGGTTTTTATTAATGGTACTTATGATCTGTCAGAAAGGTCATCCACCAGTTTGTACTCTCTTCCCGCACCTCTCTCTCTGAGTCCTTCACATTCCAGAAACTTCCAATTCATCTGCCCAGCAGACAGAAAATCAGTCGACCCTTCAATGACGATACCAACCGCATCCAATCACACCCACTCGCTAACGCAGCAAACGAACCGTGACACGGCACTCTCCGAGGACATTTGACCGCCCGACCAAAAGATGCATTTTGCTTGTGTTTGTTTGCGTTTGTTTGCATGGAAAACAGACTTCGGCGGAGCCGGAGACCATCATGGAGTCAAACATCCATCGGTACATTAGCTGTGGTCCGAAAGCCACGTGAAACACAAAACCATATCCATCCTCGTGTTGACTGAGCATCTACAGCTGAACTGAGCTACACCCATCAGATAATGGACAATATCAGCAGAGCAGGGGCCTACATTACAACTGCTGGTGAGAACTGAGCAATGGAAACATGAGAGGCGCTCTCCACAGGCAAAATCTATCCTAGCTTATTTTCCATACGAAATGTCACTTCACACACACACACACACACACACACAGGGAAAGTGAAAGAACATTACTCAGACCAGTGAATATAACACCACTTCAAAAAAGTTCAGAAATTCTGATGATATGTCAACATATACAGGTCTGGAAAAAAATAGGAGACCATTCAACATTTTTTAAAAATCTGCATTTTAAAATCCTGTTGCTGCTGGCGCGACTCTACACAGCACGGCAGACTGATCCAGGCTCAGATTCTAAGACGGCAGTACACAAGAATAAGGTGAAGCAGGAGACAATGGCAATGACCAAAAACAAGCTAGGTAGAAGGCAGAGGCAGCTTCCTAAAACCAGAGATGACTGTCAGCTTATCAGGCAGTGTCTCATAAATCGGAGGGTGACCTCAAGTGACCTTCAAGAAGAATGGGAAATATTAAATGGTGTGAAGTGCACTGCTAGGACAGTTTGTATCAGGCTCCTAGAAGCAGGACTGAAGTTCCATAAAGCAAGGAAGAAGCCCTTCATTAATGAGAAGCAGGGAAGAGCCAGGCTGGAGTTTGCAAAAAACGTATATTTTTCACAGGCAAATACTCATAAACTGAGAAATGACTGAAAATGAAAATATTGCTGTGGTCTCTTAATTTTTCCCGGCACTGTGTTATGACCACTAGGAAATGATGAGTTCAATTAATGTAATTAGCTGATGCCTTTATCTAAAGCCATGCACGTTTTTGAGAAAGCAGGGTCAGTCAGTCCCTGGAGCAACTGGGGTTAAGGGCCTCACTCAGGGGCCCAACGGTGACATCACTCTGCAAGGTGACATCACTCTGCTGACCCTGGGATTTCAAATCGTGACCTTCTGATCACAGGCATGAAGTCCAGACCCACTGAGTCACATACTGCCCCCAGTTCTTGTGCTTTACATTAACCTTGCCCCCCCCCCCCCCCAAAAAAGCCAGGTAAATTATATAGCTGTTTTCTGCTG
>JAODLC010000088.1:995569-1007596 GCA_026781145.1 Hippopotamyrus pictus | reverse complement strand
GGGGGGGGCGTTCTATGGGTAGGGTCTGAGCTCACTGACCCATGGCGGGGGTCCCAGCGTGTAGTTCTGTGGGTATGTTGGTCACTGGCAGTAAACTTTGGCTTCATCTCAGGCTGCATTACACCTTCCAAGTGAAGCATATTTTACTCATGGTTTGTGCCACAGAACTATGTATACAGTAAAACTAGCAGGAAAGTAATTAGTTCATGTAATACACACTGCAAGGATTGTTGGTGATATGACTCTACGTACAGTCTATTTTAGCACAGCCTCGTATGATGCTCAAGTCGCATTTCCCTTTGCTACTGAAGCCTTCTGTTTGCCCTTTGTCATTTATATCCATGATGATATCTTGCTGAGAATGATACCTCGCCGAATTTTACAGTCTAACAGTTCGGTAGAATATTCTGGTAACAAGCCGATGGTTTTGCATCAGTGGCCGTGGTGAATTTTTCGGATTCCTCATGCTGTCATTGACCTCCAGGCCATGAAGTTGTACTTTCCGTTTCACTGTGCAGCTTCTCCTTCTAGCAGGAGGAATTAATGAAATCTCACAAATTTTACTAACATAGTTACTCAGTTACTACTCAAGAACAAATCATGAACACATACATGAACTGTCATGATTGATTAATGATAAATGAACATGGGATCAGTACATAACTAACACTTAGTTACTGGTTAATTAATGCATTAAGAAAGTGTGTACTACTACATTATTTGTGCCCCCCCAAGAAAAGTGTTACCCAAATTTCTTCGGTTCTCCAAAACATTACTGATATCAAGTTAGACTGCTAGATGAACATCGCTTCAGTTCCCAAACCTCTCCTCAGGGGCACATCAGCCATTCTTTATACTTGCTAAATTTCACCACATTCTGATTAAATTAACTCAGTAAGTTAAATAACTTGACGAGGAATAGATTAGACAAACACGGTATGGTGGTGGTGAAGTCAGAAAATACATGACTGTCTTGGACAGTTTCAAATATTGGGGTGACTTCAAGAGAGCTTTTGAAGTGACTAAGCCGACACACTTTGACAGACATAATATCAGTTTTACACCAAGATGAATATTATTTAAAGATCATTTTCATTGACTGCCTAGGACTTTCGCACAGTACTGCATAATTACACCATCCGCTCATGCTCCACACTAAAAACTTTTCAACTGATGGATCATCAGCACATTTCTGACTGTCAACGTGGTTCTTAAACTCGGATACGGGTTTGTAAGTGTAAAAAGATTTTAAAGTGAAATGTGATGAGCGTCTTTTGTTCAAGCTTCCAGCTGAGACCAACTGACAAAAATTCCACCAAGCCATGATGTCAGAGTTTCTGCTTTGCTGTATTTCCCAGTTGCTGGGTGATGTCAGTTTGTGTATAAAAGTGACATATTTTCTAGCTGCCATGGTATTTAGAAAATTGGAGGAACATCTTAGCAAATTTAACTTTGAGCCAAAACGCGTGTCCTCAGGTTCGAGATGGCTTCTAGGAGGCCTCCATCGCGAGAACAACAAAGATCTATTCCACCTTCAGCCGGTTCCGTCTTCCGGTGTCGTTGACGCCATGTGATATGTGGGAGAACAATCGTTCCGAGCAGACGAATTCCACCGCAGAGTTAATGTTCTGTGAGGGTCTGCTAGGATAGCGGTTCTAGGGTATCCGAGAGACAGTGTTGCAGACGTCTTACGCGACACTGCCCGCTATTGAGTTGGGCTTGCGATGTGTCAGGAAAAGCCAGGCACAGCAAGAGTTTGACAAGACAAGGGGGCAACTCTGACGGCCTATTTTGTGCCTATTTGGCCAGTTTTATTGCCGTCTCACTTGTCCTTGTGTTTTCTCCTGCTCTGCATTTGAGGAGAAGACAAGAACGTCCTATCAGAATTTATGGTCAGAGATGAGCAGCAAATGTAGTGTGGGATTCCCAGGTGATGATGTCATTTCCTGAGTTGTCTGATGGGAGGGACTCTTATTAGTGTTCTTTGTGACTATATTTGGGCACTTTACCATTTTGGGGTCGAGTACTCACCTGACCCTCTTCCTGTCCCGCCATCCAGATGACATGGCGCCCCCAGTACCGCACCTCCAAGTTCCGGCACGTGTTCGGCAAGGCCGCCACCAAGGAGAACTGCTACGACAGCGTGCCCATCACCCGGAGCGTCCACGACAACCACTTCTGCGCCGTCAACCCGCGCTTCATCGCCGTGGTTACCGAGTGTGCCGGGGGCGGAGCCTTTCTCGTCCTCTCCATACACCACGTAAGGGGGAGCATTCATTTTATTCCCCTCATGGATGTGATAACCTACAAAATCCCCTCTCTTTGTGAGAGATTCCGTGTTACACAGAAACCTCCGGTGATATAGATCACGGCTCTAGGTGTTTTAATATTCTCTCACAGCTGGTGCAAGGGGTAGTGTGTTGCTCAGTGGGTTGTGACACTGCTGCTGCGATCGGAAGGTTTGAATCTCAGGGTCAGCAGAGTGATTTCACCTTTGGGTCCATGAGCAAGGCTCTTAACCCCATTTGCACAAGGACTTTCTGTAAAAAAAAAAAAAAAGTTTGGTCTTAGGGGAAATTGTCCACTAAATAAGGTAAATGTCTCTCTCTGGCACTTGTGAAATTCCCCTGTAGGTTTACATCTTTCGTCAACAGTGGGAAAAGTGTCTCATATCAGAAATATTTTGCTCATGGTCGTTATACAGTCAGAATGTTTCTTGGTCCTCCTGATGGAGGGGGGAGGCAAAACCTTAAATAGATGGCCCCTCCATCACGTCCTCGCAATTTATTAAGCAACTATATGACTCAACGAAGCGCAGCTCCTGCTTTTTGTGTTAGGTTTTTAAGCTATGTTTTGGATACATCAACTGTGTTACTCAGGAATTACATACCTCTTCAGGAATGGTTCCTTTTTTTTAAATCCCCCCCACCACCACCAGAGATCTGTTAGTTGTGATTGTGGAATAACTACACCATTGTTCTTTTAAGCGTCACCATCCACCTCATCCCCTCGTCTGGTGAATTTATGGCCGCTCCTGCCCACTAAACCACCCGTTACGGTTGTGAAAGAGCTTCTCGTTGCTCTTCAAAGCCTCTGGCTTTCCTGGAATGACATCACCCATCCCGTCGTGCCCGGAGCGCCCCTTTCCCGCCACCGTGTGTGCCAACGATGACGCCACGTGGTGTCACAAGATTACAGAGGAGGTCACTGACTCCCACCTGGTGACTATGGCAGAGTCGCGTTTGGCAGGACCTGCCGAAATGGCCAATACGAATATCTCGTTCAGCGCTGCCTCCTTAAGCAATGCCGCAAACGTCACCGCGAATATCGCTCTTTAGCCACCAAAATGCAGAGCGCCCTCTTTGTGGCACTTGCAGAGGAGTCAGGCCCGTGTGTCGACTTGCTCCTGCAGCCTGAAGTCAGTATTTTGCTGGTATGTTCAATCTCCTGCCCCAACTTGTTTCCTCACAGGGTAAGTTTTGCGTTGCTGGAAGAGCAGAACAGAAGCTCAATGACCTTAAACCAAGACGAGATACAAAAGGAATCAGATAAAGATGTCAAGTCAAACCCGATAAAAGTAAATAAAAGCTAAACTGAGGAAAAAATAAAAATAGCCAGAGAATGAAAGCTCTGATGTGGCTGGCGGTTTACATTGATGCAAGAGGACGGGCAGATTTCGTGTGATTTGTTGTGGTTTCTTGTTCACGGGCAATTTTGGTAACTTGATAGGGAATGGTAGCTGCTCCAAAACTGCCGGCAGCATTTTCAGTCTGTATTTATTCAGAGCTCTGTTGCACACGCGAGGGCGTCAGCTATGTGAAAAAAATGCCAGCGTGCTGTAAATTTACGGCCTGTCGAGCCCGTCCGAATCGCGGGCCTGTTCCGTAACGCGGGTGATGTCATTCTCAGGTCTGTTCCATTTTGTCTCGCCACCCGTGATGAACCAGGATGGGGTGGGGGTCCCATCCTGTTCCCGTTCAAACCAAATACCCAGATCGTGATCTAGTTAAGCGAAGAATGGCTGACCTCTGACCTTAAGCGGAGCTGCTTTTGGTGCTTTTCTGAGTAGATGAGCCTTTGAGGGGCGTGAGGTCACAGGGCGTGACCCCCTGATCCCACTCTTTCTGTTCCTCAGACTGGGAAGGTGGACCCCCATCACCCCAAAGTGTCTGGGCACAGGGGCAACGTCATGGACATCAAGTGGAATCCCTTCGATGACCTGTGCGTCGCGTCCTGTTCCGAGGACGCCACGGTAAGTCAAGAAACGTCCGATTGTAAACACAAGGCTTGAGCGACTGTTGGCCGACACCATAAGACCATAACAAACTATCTGCCTTTGCGATCACCCCTGTAGTGCAGTAGTCACAGATCTGAGTCAGTGCTAGCAACCCAGAGATTAACCCAGAGATTAACCTCATAACGAGACTGTTAGTCAGGCCAGTGATTATGACGACCCTTCTTGCCCTGTCATATAGGACGCCTCGAATAGACGGTTTTTCTGCTCAGCTGCGTAGGCGTAAATAAGACCTTTGACTCTGCGGCTGTTTGCACCGACTCGACCTTTGCCGCGTTTAATAGGTGAAGATCTGGGACATTCCTAAGCACGGCTTGCTGAAGAACATCACCGTTCCCCGGAAGGATCTGCAGGGCCACTCGCGCAGGGTGGGGCTCATCGAGTGGCACCCGACGGCCAGCAACGTGCTCTTCAGCTCCGCCTATGACTACAAGGTACCCAGGTGCCATTCAGGGCAGCCAGTAGTCGCTGTTTTTCTGAGATGTTGGTTCTAGAATCGATGGGGCTACTAGGGAACACAGCCATCTGTCTCCATCCATAGCTGCCTATCTCTCAACCTAATGGACTTAGCATTTTCACATTTTTACAGCTGGGTATTTTAGTAAAGCTCAGATTATGTAGCATTCTGAAGAATCTAACTATAGAACCACTCATAGAACCAACCCCTGAAAATCAATCAATCAATCAATCAGTCAAAATACTTTACTAATCCCTAAGGAAATTATATGGTTACAGCTGCTCCAGAACAGTAAGAAAATAGTCAACAGGTTAAAATTCCAATACTACATAATATAAGATATTACAAATTACAAATATTACAGTATCTCTAATAATGTAATAACTCAATATGTAAATATTCTAATATATTACAGAAATTTAACTAAATGTAAAATTGAATTGAGGTTCCCCTCTTATCATACTGCCTTGTTATGTTAATGGTGTAAATTACGAACATTAACGTTCTGAAGAATCTAACTATAGAACCACTCACAGAACCAGCCCCTGAAAATAAGATTATGGCTTACTTTGGCTGTTTCTTTGCATTGAAAAGCATGAGCTCTTGATTGGGCAAGACCCATCTTGCCCTGCGTGGGCATCTGCATCGGCTGAAAGGGCGTCTTGTATCCCCGTGTGACCCCCCCCTTCCCTCCCCTCTACCATCTGCTTCGCCCCAACGTACAGATAATGGTGTGGAACCTAGATTCTCCGGAGCAGGTGATCAAGAACCCGGTGAAGACCATCAGCCTGCACACCGACATGGTGCTCTCCATGTCCTTCAACACGGACGGCAGCCAACTGGCCACCTCCTGCAAGGACAAGAAGATCCGGATCATCGACCCGCGTACCGGGGCTCTCCTGCAGGTGTGTCCGTGTGTTGCGTGTCCGGCTGGGGGGTTTAAATGCCGCTGGTCCCCGCAGTCATCTATCTTTGCTCAATCTCATATTTAGTGTTTCCCAACCCGGTCCACATTTTTGCTCCCTAGCAGATCCCTTTCAGACAGTTTTTGCTCCCTCCCTACTACCTATCGGGTTCCACACGGACCGGGTTGGGAAACGCTGCTCTAGTAGTGGTAGTAAATAAGAGCAGCATGAGTAACATTAGAACTAAATAACTCGTACTTCTATTCTATTCTATTATGTTCTATACTTGTTGATCAGAATAAAATAAGCAACTCTGAGATCTTGTAAAAGGACTATATAAATACAATGTATTATTGTCATGGTGGTCTAGTTATGTGAAAAAATCAGATTCATGGTGCACTCGTTAATAAGACGCAACCCTATTGGTTTGTTTGAAATTGACTTGAGTGCCGACTGCCCCCTTTGGATAATGGGAGTTTTAGGTGTAAACACTTTCAGCAGGTTTTAATGTGCAATATATTTGTAATATTTCCCACAATTTCTTGCAGATGCTTTTTACATGAAGGAATTGGAACGGCGTCTTGCCCAAAGTCTGGCCCTTGTCATGAGGCCGTTGTTGATAAGATACAGGAGGATTATTTTGCGTAGAAGTAGCAGTTAGCGGAGCTAGCACTCCGAGGGTCTTCTTGTAGCGGAGCATGGAGGATCTCCTGCCCTGGGCCCCTCCAGCACCACACATGCAAAACTGACACCTCCTCAAAAGCTGTCGAAGGGCCATAGTTTGCCAGTGACCGGGCCAGCATGTCTGACTCATGGTGTCATCCTGACAGCACGCTGCAATGGCTCAAGGCCTTGGGTTTGAAGATCCAGGAGTGTGTGCCAGAAATGTGTGAATTCCCCCCACCATATTTAATGAAGGAAAAAAAAATACTAAAAATCTTTTTGTATATGTATAGCTTTTTTTAGCATAACATGAATTTTGCGTTTTGTCAGATATTTTTTCTAATTGCAATATTTCTTTACTTCTTTCTAATCTTATCTCTTCTGTGTTTTCAGGAGGCTAACTGCAAGTCACATAAAGCCAACAAAGTGTTATTTCTAGGGAATCTGAAGATGCTTATTTCAACCGGAAATTCTCGGTGGAACCACAGGCAAATAGCTCTCTGGGATCAGGTAAAATGAGCAATGCTCGTGTGTGACTGCCCCCAAGTGGTGATACAGTAGAATGACATTTCCAATGCACTGACGTTGCTGTTCTGTAACAGCTATATATGTCATTGTGGGCTCAGTATTTTGAGGGAAAAACCCCTCTGATCGCTAAAATATTTTTTAACAGTAAAAATAAAGGTATATTTTAATTTCTGAAGATAAATGGGCTCACATTGAGATACAAGCAATTAGAATGATTACCGCTACTTATTAACATAACCATAGCTGCAATCTGCACTTAAAAAATTTCTTAGATGTTTTTTGAACTTTACTTTTTCAGTATTCTTACTGCATATTTTGTTAAATCATTTTTATTTTGTTATTCTTCTACCTTGTTTGTTGCATGGTCTGGAGGAACGATATTTCATTTCACTACTGATGTAACAGTACATTCATGCACGTGACAATTAAAAATCTTGAAACTAGTAATATGGGTGATTTTTTTTGCTCTTGGTGTAAAGTTTTGCAGAATTTCTGCAATAAGGCACATGTTGCGGATTTTCAATAACGGCATGTTGATTTCTGTGTGTGTTTGTGTCTTTTTGTGTTTTTGTGACTTTTTGTGTGTTTGTGTCTTTTTGTGTGTCCGTGTATGTGTCTGTGTGTATGCGTGCGTGTGTGTGCGTGTGTGTGCGTGCGTGCGTGTGTGCGTGTGTGTGTGCGTGCGTGTGTGCGCGTGCGTGTGTGTGTGCGTGCGTGTGTGTGCGTGCGTGTGTGTGTGTGCGTGTGTGTGTGTCTGTGTTGCCTCTTCTTCCAGCTGTGCCAATGAACCATGTAACCCCAGAGCTGCCACAGGGAACTTCAGACCCACCAGCGCCACCATCCTGTCATTTAGATATTTTATGATGAAAGTTTTCCGATGAATTATCTGCAGTTTTTCTTTATTAAAAGAATAATGTGTGTTAAATCTGTACTGTAAAATAAGGACGTTCTTAAAATAATGGAGTGTGACAGTAATGGATTTTACTTCTGTATTCGGGGTGTGCTGTCATAATGGCCTATGTTTCCTGCAATGCTCTCAATTTGCGTTGCCACACAACAAGAAGAAATGAAAAGGTTGTCTACCTCTACAGAATCTGGCAAACGGTAATTATCTAAAAAGAAATCTCAATCATTGCGGCACATATCTACATTTTATGGCCGAATTGCTCAAAATCAGGTGCGGCGATCTCATAAATCCATAGGCTTTTAAGTCCGAGCTCATATGTAGACTCATATCGGGGATATTTTGAGCACAAGATGAGTTCTGCCTGGGCAAAGATGGCTGCGAGGCCGCTTAAGATCTGAATGATCTTCCCTCGCAAGTATTTGCTTTCTTAAGTCTGCCCCAGCTGTCCTGGAATAATCAGATTGGGGGGTGTAATCAGGGGAGGTGTCGCAACGATGATTAAGAGGAGGCGAGAGTAGGGGGAGCGCGCCTCCGTGCGGAGCAGAAGCGGTCCAACGGGAACGGCACTGGCGTGTGGAAATACGAGGAGTGCTCTGGAGCCGGCCAATCAGAAGAGAGAGCGCTGAGCCCCAGAAGGCCATCAAGTGGCCCGGAGCTAATAATCAGTTTGTTCTTGGCTGATTACGGGCTAATCACGGCCCAAACGCCGAGCCGAGCCTCGTTGTCTCCTGAATAAATTTGCCAGCTCCGCTTTCGCACTTTCCCCCCGCATTGAAACACATCATCTGCAATCTGCTGAAAGAGAAAGACAGAAATCAGCGACTATTATCTATTAAGGAGCCTCCCTGGCGTGCGCAGGGACAATATTGATGTAGCTGTGTGTTCTAATTAGCATCCGAAGGTATAAACAGTGTGAGTGGAATAACTGGACGGGGTGGGGGGCACTGAGACCAAAACCTGTAAGTCATTGAGAGGTAACATCTGGAACACTTTGAGCAGGACTGGCTAAACTGGTCTCTGAAATGGGTAGAAGCAGGGGAGTACCTAGATATTCTGGGCCCCAGACAAAACGTCACCTTGTGCCAATTGTCCGATTTTATGTATTTACAGGCCCCCGAATGCCCAGACCCTGGCAGGATATTGGGGTAGCAACTCCTGGAGCAATGTAAACAAGACATGTAATGTTTAACAATATATACAAAATATGGATTAGCAAATAAATATGTGCATAATGCAAATGGGTAGGTAGTATTTGGTGGTGTGGTCCGTGGGGGGGGGGAGGGGTGATAAGTTCAGCCTGGTTTTTCCACATCCGGGTGAAAACTGTTCTTAAGTCTGGTAGTGTGGGATCTGTGAGACTCAAGGACAGTTTTTTCTTTCTTAAAAGAAGAGAGAGTGGAGAAACCGCGCCGTAAACAAATGGGAGGTGACAGGAAGCTCCCACCTGTCGGTGTGAGGGGATCGATGTGGCGCTTGGGCTCACAGACGCGACTGAGGCGCAGAAGAAGAGGGCCGCTGATTGATTCATCTGTCAATTTATTCCAGATCGAGCCGAGTGAAAAATCATATACATCAGAGAAGCCAGGTTGGCTTGGGGGCCGGGAAATAAGATTTTTCCATAGGCGATGTTCTGTGTCTTGGTCTGACGGCTCTGAGTCATCGTGGTGGGTTCTTTACAAATATGTAGCCGTTTGCTATTGACATTACTCTGCTCTGCAGGGACAATTAACTGTGACTTATAGGACGGTGAAGACCCGAAACAAAGTGGCAGACATTCACCGTCACAATTAGATTTTCAGGTCACATGATTCAATCCCACTTAACCCACGAGTGACTCAAAGGTCACGTGCTCCTTTTTTGCCGAAGGTCACCCCATTCATCTCTTAACCTTACTTAACCCAAAGAAAATCGATAGAAACTCAAGGGAGAAAGTGGAAGAATATAATCATTTCCTTTAAGAATTGAATACCAGAGTGTGTCTTCCATATAAAGGTAATTTTATTCAACTCCTAATTGAATTCAATATAACTCTACATTCTGCAATTATCAATTTCAGCCCATGGCTTAAAATCATAGTAAATTTTAGGAGAAATCTCTCAGGTTTTCTGCTCATCAGTATATCTGTTCTCTATTACTACGCTCACACTTGTGCCTGTGAAATTTGGCTGAACTAATTAGAGTTTAAATTAAACCATAATTGGACATTTTGTGCTTGTCATACGAAAGGAGACAGATGGGTTTGTAATTACATTAGAATACTGACATCATTCCCTGTGGTCTGCTGGATTCCGCTCACGACGCCCTTCACGGCACGTTGGTTTGAACGGCAGAAACTCAACGTCTGTCCTGTTTTTATCTCTTCCTCTTTCAAAACAGTGCAGCAGACAAAAAACACTTCTGGCCTCTTGACCGTCTCTGTCTTTTTCCACGCCCTGGATCTGTTCGTAGACTCTTCCATCCACACATCCAGCTGCCCATTCAGAGCAGCATTCCTGTCCCCAGAATATTCCCTGAACGATGTTCAGTTTGGGATGTAACATTAAACTGCAGTACCACCACTAGCCACTACAACGATCACCCCTCATACGCAACTTCTTGAATCATTCCTCTGAACACCAATTAGAGATTCATTTTTTGCGGCGCATGCAGTAGTGAAATGAACTACTGAATCTTGATAATTGATAATCTTGAAATGAAATGCTACACCAGACTGTGTAATAAACTGGGTATAAGGATAACAGAATTAAAATAACATAATTTAACAAAATAAGTACTAAAATATAGAAGTATATGAAAAGTGAAGTGCTGCAAGATTTAAGCTTAAGATACTAAAACACTTAACCCATTAAAGACATTTAGTCAGAGACGTACCCTCTGATCAAAGTGAGCGTCGCTGAGCAGAGTGACTCCAACAGCGATGACTCACCTCCTCATGTTGGAGCTCGCCTACCTCCTGATGCTACCTGTTACATTGGTCAGTCTGACCTATTCTGCCTTTCTAAAGTCCACAAATGGTCTTCCTGGATGGACCACCAACATCCTTGCAAGAGACATAATCTTATGGCGTGGATATGTAGAGTATCCACGGTAATCAATGCCGTAGCAACCAAGTTCATGTCTGCTATTCTGGCCTCTTAACACGTGGTGGTTAAGTGTCCTTAACGCACTTCATTTATGTGATATATGAAAACTACAGGGACACTATGTACAGTGATTTTTGTCCTGCAGCTCTGGTCGCTTCAGGCGCACAAACCTTACAGCTCTACAGTGTGCATGAGAATGATCACTTCATTAATAACAGAGTGAGAGTACATACAGAATCGGCATAAGAAAACATTTTCAAGCAAATTATCAAGATTCAAAGCCAGTCACTTCAGTCATTATTCTCCGCTGCCTACTGTCGCCAAATAAAATCTCTTCAAACTTCAAAACAATCGCACAGGCAGGCGATTATTAGAAGTGACTAAATGGGATTATTGTGAAGCCAGTAAAATTTAAACTCAGTCTGAAACAAATGTGGGTCGTGAGAATTCTGATACAATAAAACTGTGTTTTTGCATGTTAACATTTCCTTTTGCATAAAACCAGAATAAATTATGATTTTTTGTAAACTGGGGGAGCCCTTCATGACCCTGACCAGGATAAGCATTTGGAAGATGGATGGATGGATGGATGGATGGATGGATGGAATAATGAATCATTCAGTATAGTTAGGATCGCTTACTACTTCAACCCTGTAAAGGAGTTCAGTGATGGATGGATGGGTGTTTCTTCGAGTAGGCATTTGTATACTGTGTGATATCCATGTATTCAATTAAAATCTAAAACTATAAAACAATTGAATCATAGACGCTCATCCAAATCAAAACTGTTTTCACTTTCTTACACTAAACTGCCTGGAGTTTAGATATCAGGGCACTTCTCTGTGTGGAGTTGAGAAATATAAGGCTATTATACAATCAGTTAAAGTAAAAAACCTCATCTAAGTGTTCCCGGCTCAGGTACAGAAGCATTTTATTGCCTCATGTAAGGATTGGAATTGCACTCTGCTCAAAATAAAATCGGCACACCCAGAATTTAATTGAAGTTCCAGATCATTCTCAAGCAAATATAGATGGATATGATTTTCATGGTCATTTTTAATACCCATATGCGATTTCACTTGGGGAATGAGGTTTGAGAAACCCGGGCTGTAATTACGGCTTTCAGATCTGTCCGGATCCACAAAGCATAACGTTTGTGTACAATGGGGGGGGGGGGGGGGGGGGGAAAG
>JAODLC010000088.1:979442-994241 GCA_026781145.1 Hippopotamyrus pictus | reverse complement strand
ATGGATGAAATGGTAGTTTACAAATCCTGTTGTAGCTCATAGCGTCCCTCCTGACATGGATTAGGTGGTCACCCTAGCCGGAAGGTTCCAGGCATGGGCGCTTGGGTTGGGTGCTGTGGATGCTTGACACCTTTTACTCTTTGCCCCACCTGCAGTCGGAATCATACCAGGAAGACATCTACCCCATGACTGCCAGCAACGAGCCCGCTATGTCAGCATCGGACTGGTTCTCCGGCCTGGATAAAGGTCAGAACCTCATACAGAGGGTTCCCGTTACGGTCCCTAAACACCATTCAAAGTCCAACATTGCAACTTTCCATACAGAATAATGTAGCCTTAGGTTCCCCGTAGTATCTCTTTGTTCCGTGTTCCCAGAATTCCTCAAAGTCTGACGCTTTTCAGTATCCGTGAGCCTTTCTTAGGGTTTGCATCCAGCAAAACCCCACAGTTCGTTGCCAGTATGATTTACAGCGTGGTGCCTCTGTTTGTCCAGACAAATTACCTCCATCTTTGGATATCTTCCAATCTGTAGAGGTGTCCTAATCGCATTTATTATCCACTTTGCAGAGGTTAACGAAAGACTAATTAATTACTCTGAGGCACGGTTTATCAGTAGAGCTTCCGAAGACAAAGATTCCTCAGCGGTTTGGCGGGGAAGCCGCCATCCATTTTCCCCTGTGACTTGGTGATTTGTTACTTCGTCATGTCTGCTTTCTGCTACCTCAAACTGTAGCAGTATTATTATTATTTTAATGTAGAATCATGTCTCTTTAGCGTTGAGCTTCTGTTGTTGACCTGGCTTTTTGTTCTGGCAAAATTTGAACAAAAAGCATTGTACATATAACATGTCCCTCCCCTCCCCCTCCACTTTTGTTCTGTTCCAGGCCCCTTGCTCATGTCTTTGAAGCCAGGCTCCAAATTACACGACTCGTACTTGGACTCCGTAGAGGCGAAAGCCCCGCTCAGCGTCCTGGAAGCCAAACGCTCCCAGACACGCCCCGGTCAGATGCAGCTGGCTCACGTGCAGGAGACGCTGGAAACCAAAGAGAGCAAGGAGCCCAAGATCTTCAACGACCTGAAGTCTTGGCAAGGGGACAGCGTCCAGGATAAGGGTGTGACATCGGTGACTAACGGACGGGAACCACTGCTCTGTTCTCCTCCCAAAACTGAGAATGAGGTACTTGATATGATCAGGAAGATGGTGATGGGGGGGGGGTTTAACCTTACTTTATGCTATTCTTTAACTAAGTTGTGCGCCCCTCATATGGTAACTTAAAGACACAGTAGATGTAGTTTTGTTCATTTCCTTACACACTATCATGGGGGCAATACAGGGTTTAAGGTTTCATAATAAATAATGCAATGTGCACACAGAATTAGCTTTTAGGTAGGAGTGTGAGTTGCTGTAGTTTGCTATAGTGCCAGGCTGGGCCAAGGTGGATCAGGAGCGCACAAAGAAACCTGTCAGCATGAGCAGTAAGAGCCGCGGCTGTCGTGGAGGGTTTGGTTTGAGGGCCGTGGATTAAATGGCCGTGTTGTGTGTGTGTGTGTGTGTGTGTGTGTGTGTGTGTGTGTGTGTACGCTCCGCAGCTCCTGCAGACCTTTTACCGGCAGCAGGATGAGATTCGGCGCCTCAGGGAGATGTTGTGCCAGAGGGACGTGCGGATTAAGCAGCTGGAGCTGGAGATCAAGAACATGAGGAACTCCAGAGGCGTGTACTGAAGGAGGCGACCCACGGACGGACGGGCCACAAACCCTCAGCACTGCCGCCACCCCCTACCCCACCCCCCCGCTGCTTTGTGCTTCAGACTCCCTCAAAGGGGGCACCTACTAGGGGCCTGCAGGAAGCCTGCCTCGGAGTTCGGTGTGAATATCGTACCTTTTTTTACGCGCCACATGACAATATCACGCTCAACTCCGTGTCCATTTTTGAGCCGCGAAGTTGCCGTTTATGTCTTGTTTTTTTTTTATCATTTTCTTTATGCCTGTCAGTAATAAATGATTATCTCTCGCCGAATTCCATTTTTGGGAACTTCCCAAGGGAGAATCGGACATCCTTATGATTGATTCAGGTGACCCACTGATTTTTTTTTTTTTTATTATTACCCATGGTTACCCAAGAATTTTAATTACTGTATGTTGGTGTATGAATGTTGATACTGCCTTATGATTTTGTTAAGTTTTTAATGAAGACGGGTAGAATAGTCTTCTGCTCTTGAGGATTTAAAGAAGCTGATTCCCCCCCCCATTTTTGTCATATAAACTGAGCTCAAATGAATATCTGGTATAATCTAGACCTGCGTTCATCACGTAATTTGTCTCCTTTTTAATTTGCAAAGTTTTTCTTTTAAGGCATTTATTTATTATTATTATTATTATTATTATTATTATCATCGTCATTGTTTTCTATTGTCTGGGTTAAAAGTCAGCCAAAAAAAAATGATCATTGTCAGCAGACAAATATTACATTCTGTCATATCTTTCATGTTCTGCATGTTTTTTTTTCCCAGGAGCGACAACTTTGCGTCATTGCCCCGGACTTTCTCAGGGTAATGACAACAATTAGCAGACGTTGTTAATAAAATAATCAGACGGCACAGGGTCTAGAAGGGCTGTTTGCTAGGTTTGACTATAAATAATTGCGGAATGAGGTGACCGTTCATTACCCGCGCGCTCGCCCTTAGGGCGGGTGCTAATCGATACGACAGCCGTGTTTTGCACAGGGTGTGCAGGGGTGGGGAACTACGGTACCAATGCTACTCATTGCTGGTTGTCTGCACTTTTCATGCACAAACTTTAATCTTTAATAGTCTTCATTTTAGAGGAGGGCCTGCCACTGTGTTGCACCGACGGATACATCCTGTATTCCTCGCGATGCAGTGATCGGGAACTGGGAAACAAAAATGATGATATGTTATATTATATTATATACAATGTTATATTAGAGAGCCACGTGCCTGCAAAATTTTATTTCATAATATGCACAAGTCGAGTTGCGCCTCACTGAGTTGGGCAGAAATGTTTTAAGACATGGAATAGATCTTAGAATGAGGCGCGCCTAAGGAATATTTCTTGTAAATTAACATTTCCCGCAATGATAGCTGTAAATGCAATTGTCTTGAGTCTGAATTTCTCATAAGTGGTCAAGGCAACAGTGCAGGGGCGCAGCTGGAGTCGCCTTTATAAATAGCAGCACGGTTTTCGGCTGACGGTCATGAAATCTTAATACTGTGCTCATCTTGGGTTTTAAATCAATCTCATAAACTTTGATCAGGATTAGTGCTGGATTTCCACCACAGTTACGGCGCCCACTGCACACACTCGCACTAAATTACTTAGTACATTATGCAATGTAAGTGCTTCTGGTGTTTAATATTTAGGGAATACTGGATCATAGATAAAAAAAAAAAAAATTGGCGCCTGCAGAAAGAGTTTACTTTCCCGAGTTTGTCAATGTGTATATATAAATATATATATATGAATAGATAAAACGAAATCATACAAGAGTAACCTGATTCTAATGCCAATATAACGAACGTGTAACGTCTTTCGTCCTGTTTTTTTTCCTATACTGCTGTACACTGGTTTCTGTCGGCACTGTAACCATGAGTTTAAAGGGTACGTGTTCACTCCTTGTAATCTTCAGCTGTAAAATATTTTTGAAATCTTAACCTTTTCAGAGGTCGTCAGTACTTCTGAAGAGCATAGACCTAAATCGAAAGATGGAAAGATTTAATAGCCATTTGGAAACTGCAGTCTTGTTGTGATCACTACGCGAATGGGGATGGTGAGAAGGGTTATTGTTTCGCCCAGGGAGTAGTTTGTGTGAATCTGACAAGCCAGACTGATATCGGCCCATAAAATGGTGCTTAGACCAGGACTCATTAGAAATGCTTCTGATTATAAGTATGAAGAGCGTGGTTAAGGAAATCATCACCGGACCTGAAGTCAAAGTCAAATAAATCGTAGCATCTCCGCAGCAGAATAGTGACTGAATTCAAGGGCGTAACTTTGGCTGGGACATTGGGGGGTTAAGGTCTCCACCTATTACAGAGGAAACATGATTATTGGGGGGGTTGTATTAGCTGGTTTTGATTTAATGGGGGGGGGGGGGGGGGGGGGCGGCGCTACAACCCCCCTATCTCCCCTGTAATTTACGCCCATGACTGGATTGTACCCGCTCCCAGGAGACCCGTTTCCGTGCGACACCGACTTCACCACCCTACATTATCTGCTGAAGTGGGTTACGGCTCCGTTAGTTGCCCGTTCATCTATCTCGTCCTGTACATTACTTTTCCAAACAGAATGTTGCTGCTTGGCAGTGAGATTAATTGTGCCTAAATTTGAAACGGCAATTTGTACATTTTTAATATTGTGACTATCTTTCAGGATAGGTACACAATACACTACTGAAATACATATTGCTAAAAGTATCTAATGTCATGTATTTTTTGTATTCAAAGAAATACAGAAAGTATATAAAATAAATCTGATTCAGTTTCCTTTTTTGTGTCGTAAACATGCTTAATATTACCTGAGATGGAAGAAACAAGTGTTCTGGCTGTTGTGTTCCTCTATACCAGTAAGTCAACACTACACTGACCCATCTCACCACTTTCAAGGCATTAAATTGGTCACTTTTCTGATGTTCCGTCAGTATACAAGCCACTAACCAGTGACATAACTTCTGTTTCGCTATACCCAGGAACAAGTGTACTTCAGCTACGATTTCAGTACTATGGAAGATAAGCATTTAAAATAAAAAAAAACACATATTGAAATGATTGTTTTAAGTTAGTCTACCAGGAACTTTCCTGGAACGATACCGCATTTCACGCACCGTAACAGAGCCCACCTACAGCTATTTCAGGTCTTCATGGTGGTTAGGTGGGTTGTAGACACAGACAAACTTAGGGGGAAAAAAATCATGGCAGCTGGTCAACTCTTTTTAGCCAAAGGAAAAATAAAGGACAGAGTGGCTGAAGGAATTCTGAACGAGCATCACTGCAAAAGGTTAATTAAAGTAGATTCATTGCAACACAGCATTTTCAGGCATATGGCCTGAACAAGAGGTGCCCTTATCGCAACAGCTGGCACAGTGTCCATCTCGGTACAGGCTCATCACTGAAGGTTTCATACAATAACATCCATACTGGAGAAAAGCCTAGTCCATCTCCAACGTCATAATGGAAAAAGCACTGCACAGGACGGCAAGACGCAAAATGTTAAGATTTTATTTACAAAGTTTGTGTCTGACATACAGAAAGTAAAAATGTAGCTACAACCTTGATTTCAGCAACAGGGGGCCATTTAAACTATGGCCCCCCCATCACTGTTGCTATAGCAATAATCTTACTGGGGTGGAGGGGGGAAAAAATAAAAATAAACAACGAAAAAAAAAAAAAAAAAAAATCTCAAACAAAAATATTAAAAGCGCAAAACCCAAACTAGATACCAGTCCCCGAAGTCCTCAAGTGAATCCACAAAAAAAAAAATAGGTTGACACTGAAATAGTGGAATGCTGAATGAAATAATACCAGAGGGGTTCTGGTAGCGACTCCCTGGGCATACCTCCTGAGGCCCAGTCCACCCAGCACAATCCAGTCCTTTACGGAAGCAGAGCTCTGGAGGAGGTGTGTGGGGAAGAGGGGGGAAATGGAGCAAAAAAAAAAAAAAAAAAAAAACCTTGGTGGAAGGGGGGTAAGGGGTTGGTAACTGGTAGGCCATTTGCTTTTAATCATCGTCTTCCTCATCGTCATCTTCGTCCTCAGCCTCCCTCTTTCTCTTCTCGCCTTTTCTGCCTTCCTCTTCTTCTGGAAAAACAACAAGTGTCAGTTTACAGAGTCCCCCCGCCCCTCCCCATTTGACTGGAGGGTAGTGGCTACATTTCAGAGGAAACTGAGACCTACCCTCATCATCATCATCCTCTTCGTCATCCTCATCATCAAGTTCTCCGTCCTGACCAAAGTCTTCCTCCTAGACAAACAAGTACAACTTGATAAAAATCCTTTCAATTCAACAGCAATTCAGTCAGCTGTACAACAACAGCTTAAAGAACAGGGAAGGCCTTCATACCTCATCTTCTCCACTTACATCTTCCTCATCTTCTTCGCCTTCAACTTCATCGTCATCATCGTCGTCGTCATCCTCTTCATCAAAATCCTCTTCACCATCTTCGCCATCTTCGTCTTCTTCCTCCTCTCCTTCTGGAAGCACGAAAGAAAGCAATCAGGATAGCAGAGTTACCAACGCCGTCCCTAGCCGTGAACACGACCGAATGCTTTTAAAGGCTTCATTTTTACAGAAGACATCCATTCACACCTTCGTCGTCATCATCTTCTTCATCTACTCCATCTCCATCCACCTCTCCATCTGAGTCAGAGGCTTCGTGGTCATCCATGTCATATCCATCCAAGTACGTGAGCTGTGGAAGGAGCTTGAAGACGCTCTCCCGGTAGTCGTTGAGGTTCGTCACTTCACAGTTGAAAAGGTCGAGGCTCTTCAGGTTGTCCAGTTTTTTCTAGCGAAACGCCAGAACAATTAGGTACGCAGGGCAGAAATAAAGGATCACTATGACAGTTGTATGGAACGCAGAACGATCTTCAACTTCATATCATGACCACTACGACCGCACACAGGAAAAAAAAAAAAACATGAATCATAATTGTAGTGCTACAGATTAAAAGCACAATCACCAAGGGTGGATTACAGGAAACAAATATGAAAATGGGTTAGTACATTTTTACAGAGTTATTCCCATAAAAGTGGTAGGATTTACATTGACAATACAAAATAAGTCAGTCTTACAAGTACAGTGCAAAACAGAGGCATTACGATAAATTCCTTTGCTGTGAGAAGACGGGCTTACCAGTGGTTCCAAAGTGCTGATGTCTTTCAGCTTGTTTCCACTTAAGTTTAGGTGTGTGAGGTTTGGGAGTTTTTCTGCTAAAACGTCGAGGCCACCAGAAATTCTGTTGTCACTGAGCTCCAACTGAAAGAAAATTGGAAATTTAAACTTACAAAACATATAAAAAAAATACTGCAAATACATTACCATTGTTATGGAAGATTGTTACAAAAAAAAAAATCACGTTTGTTTTAAGAGAAACTTACAGAAAAATTAGACATGTAACTATCGATAATTAACGAAAGGATGGTACACAAGTATATCAGAAATTCATAAAGAGACTTCGGTTAAGCAGATTTAAATATTCAATATATGCACATTGAAAACAAAATGTGTTAAAGCACAAGACTTTTAAAGGGAGGAAAAATGAGCCAATTCATGCTGTTATACATAATATCTATAAAAAATGGGTAATGGTATTAAAATGAGCCTCCTGCATACACACGATAAAACTAAGGCAGAATGACTGTCCTCCTCTCCATCTATCCATCCATCCGCTTTCTGTACCCACTTCTATTCAGGGTCGTGGGGGGCGGAGCTTAACCCAGAAGCTATGAGCTCAAGGAAGGGAACAAGCCAGGATGTGGTACCAACCCATCAAATGGTGCATACACCATGCTCACCAAAGGACAATTTGGTAACTCCGATTCAAAATAGCATATTTTTGGACTATGGTGGGGGGGAACCAGGGTACCTGAAGGAAGCCCCACAAGAACACAGGGAGAACATGCAAAGTCCACACAGGGTGGACTGGCAGAGACTCGAACCCTGGTGAGCACTGGTGTGAGACAACAGTGCTCACCACTGCACCAGCTCACTGCCCTCCTCATTTATAAAAATGTATATGTTCCATCAGTATTCTAGGTTATATCAACATGCTGAGAAAAAAAAAAGAAAACAAAAAAACATGCTTACTTTTTTTAGCTTGCCAAGCTTGGGAAGGTTGGAGACTGAGATTAAGCCCACGTTGATCAAGCTAAGAAATTCAAGATTGACGAATTCTGAAGTGAGGCCTTCGATTTTCCCTTCATTGGACCTGCAGTTGTCGAGGACAAGTTCTCGTACCTATAAAACACATATCAATTCATTCAGCTTCCCATGTCGGAAAGTACATGTGAGAGTATTGTTAAAATGCGACGTTTTCTGAAAATTTGCTTTCTGGAAAAAATGACACAATCTTAAACCCCAATTCGATACTATTCTAAATACATTAATGCTCCTTTAACACTATATAGAATAGAAAAAGTTTCACACACAACCACAAAGTTTAACTGTCCCATTTCACCAGGTGTCCCATTTTAACAATACTCATCCTAATACATCCAACATACATAAATCACAAAATACTTCAGAAAAAAAAATATTTTAATAGACACCTTGGAGTTATCTACGCAAAATCAAGTGGCATACGATTAAAACAAATGTCTACACAAAAGCAGCCTTGTTTGCTTTACTTGCAGACCCACAGCTCATATTTCTTATGGAATGAGCCCTGTTCTGAGAAACAGCCTGTGGTCAATGGGAGCCCGATGACGTGGACGCACAGAGCCGCAAAACTCCACCGAAACTTCTCCCAGTCATTCCAGTATCTACGGGGATATACATTTTCTGACAGCACTATTTCTATTTCTGCATCCTCCAAAGGTCGTGAAGAATGAGATAGTGACGGGGTGCGCTTAAAAAAAAAAAATCCAGGACAATGAGCCGAAGTAGCGGGATGTGCGTGGTTCCGCCATGCGAATCCAGCCCTTACTTTTTTTGCACCCCTTGCGAGTAGCACACCTGCAGTTTTCCCCAATAATCATCCCCATTCAGGTTGCAACTCGACTTTAATTCAGCCAGTTATCCACATTTTTTTAGGCCTTGGGTATGTTTTTGTATACCGGCTTCGCGCTGACTGCGCCAAAAAGTGCGGCCAGATTTTATTTTAAAAACACCCGAGAATAACCCGTTTTAAGTTATAAAGATTACTAAGTATCTAGCCACCCAGCTTTACAACAATCACTTAGGTTTTTTTTTTATTTACAGAGCCAAAATGGAGGGGGAAATGTGCCTTGTGATTACGGGCTACGCATGTGTTTCAGAGGAAGAGTCACAGGGAAATGCAGCAAAAAGGCGCCTTTAATATTAGACGCCGCCGGGGGTGACTGACAAACGCTGCGATTTTCTCTCGCGGACAGTTAGCATAGCATAGCCTAGCATAGCCATTGCCCTTTTAAGGGGCGCCGCGCGGCTAAGGCGCTGCAGAGCACGAGTCAGCCCGCCATTAACCACCGGCAGCGGAGAGGGGTGACGCGGCGGCGCGTCGTCATAAAAACCGACTTTAATATACATTATTTTTCTTAGCAAACGTTGTTTTTCTTTTTACTACGGGGGAAAGATGAAGAGCCATCGCCCGTCGATAGATGCGGTAGAACGAACCGTCGGCGGTTCTTGTGGCCGAGCGGCGGAGGAAACGCTCGGAGCGGAAATCAGTGAGACAAAGATGGAGAGTTTCCTTTCTCCAGCGCTTCAAAGACGGCGGGGGGGACAACATGGCGCCGAGCAAGGCACGGCGCGCGAGCCCTCCGCGCGCGGCCACGAGAACCGCTTATTCTGCTTCGGATTTTTAAAAAAACCAAGCTTAAAATGTCCCGAACGTTGAGAAAAGTTTACATTTTGACGCGCATGTCGGTATTTTATTGCATGTCCGAGGGCTGTCGGAGGTGACTGGGTACAGTCGGTCCACACAGCCGACCGGGCTCGCCCGCGAGCTAGTGGGGAAAAATAATAAAATAAAAGCATCTAAACGTTGTTGGACATACTCAGTGTTTCTGATGGAGTTGTGGGGCGATAAACACGACATTTTCCGTAGGTCGTAGCAGATACGCAGCTGAAGGGGGCTCTTCGCCGAATATGGCGGGAAGCCGAAAAAGTGGCTGCCTCAGCCGGTGGGATGAGGCTGCTGCGGCCGGCGGCAAACGCCGGAGACGCCGGCAACACGGCGTGGCGCTTTAAAAAAAATAAAACACGGAGGGGGGTGGCCGAGCCGGATCGCCAACGTGCACATTAGTTTAATACGATCGGTGCGACATGTAAACACGGATTAAATGGAGAAGCAGCCTCATCCGCCACTCTGCATGTAAAGTTAACCCAACTAACTGCTAAAGGCAGACTAGGCGGCTTCGGGGGGTTAAAAGAAGGGGCGAATTAACGTGAGTTACTAGTCCGCCGAAATATTATCGCAGGTAGTTTTTATATCTACATGGAGGCTCATACAACAAAAAAGGCAAAAGCACTTTGACGACTCCGCCCGTCTCGGTGATTTTTGTGGCCAGTCCGAACTAGTAACGCCAGTTAGTTAACCATTACTTATCGAAATTTAAAGTAATAGTTGGTGTGACCAGCACTCCAGATTCGCTACCTTGCGGGGCTTCATTTATTAAAAGAAAAGTGCTTTGTAATAAAGGCGCCCCACATTCGCGAGTATAAACATGGCTACCAAGGTCTCAAAATAAAATAAACCTTCCCGTGTCCCACGCATCGTGGTAAAATCGTCCTCCGATCCCTCCATGCAGAAGTTAGATTTATATATTTTTATTAAGACGACCTGGCCGGGTGCACACAACGACGAAGCGAGCAACTGCGGAGCGGTTAAGGGGCTATAATAAATGCATGGTAGATAAAGAATAAGCCTTTCGAAAGTACTTGGCCACATAGGATGTTTGTTTTCAATACTTGATCGTCAGCCCCGAGCTCGGAAACATGAGGCTGGACGCGCGGATGGCTCGCATTTTTCCGCCTTTGTAACATTTGGAAAAACATTAAACCCATGTGGTCACCATTAGCCTGTTAGCTAGTCTGCTAGCTGCACAGGTCACTAGGAAAGCAAAAAAGTAGCTAGCTAAGCTAAGTAACTAAGGTTTGAGGTTCTTCAAGCAAAAAAGCACTTACATCAGATGGTGTCCTGTTTCTAAGCTCCAAGTGAATCCTCTTTTTCATGTCCATTTTCCCCTTTAAAGGTGTTTTTTCCTCTTCTTGCTTCTTGGTGGAATTTTCACTCAGTCCAAAAGGCAGAGAGATGCCCCTAATGGAGGGAGAAAATGGGACTGTATAATGAACTGAACCAAACGCCAAGTTACTCAGGGAGAGGAGAGACCATGGAGGGAAACGGGACTGAAACAAATATATACTCAATACCGCCATCTGTGTTCAGAAACGCCCACTGCAGTTAAACAGGCAATGCAGTCACTGAGCACGACGCTCTCATGAGGCCATCCATTCATGTAATTTACTGAAGGAAGTCATGTATTATGTAAATTGAAAAGTTTCCACGTACGTTTTCATATAGAGGTCGCGGTGGTATAGTGATGCTTGCTTTGCGTTTGAAGTTTATTGCGGCAGGAGGCAAAATGAAAAAATAAGCCTTCGTATATTCCACATGAAAACGCAGATGTTTTCATGCAGAATTATTCTATATATTCACCTTTAAAAAAAACTAAGTAATTGTTTTAAGGTGCATTTGTATAAATACTTCTTATTACATTAACAATGGAATTTCTTGAGGAGGTGTTAAGGAACGACGTCATGTGTCTTACATAAAAGCATTGATCATTCAGAATTGTGCATAAATAAACGTTAATGGCTTTATTTAGTAATGTATTTTTATTTATTAATGGGAAATATTTTTTGTATGTGGCATTCCTTTAACTAAACTTTGCAAATTAATCCCGTGTTATACAATGTATGGCCGCATAGTGAGTCAAATATGTCCCTGCTTAAAAAATATTCAGTAAGCAGAGGTGTGTCACCCTCAGAGCCAGAAATAGTAGGATAGTTTTTTATCACGTTGTACCTTGTCTCACAATATAAAACTCTGTATATTTCAGGCTATCTTTTACATTAACAGAATATGCCTTATTTTTACATCAGTTACTAATGCCAGAAGTCCATGGGTTATTAATAAATATGCCTGTGTTAACTAATAAGTATTTACAAATAGCTTAAAATACCAATGCAAGTTTGTCTAAAAGAGTTTTATCAGTGGGGATTTTCTTAAAATATGATTTGATAGGTTACCTTTTTCAGCGTTAATCATGCAAGAGACCTTAAACCATGGATATCTGAATCTTTAACATTCTCCATGCCATGGATCTTGTGGGAAAGTCTTGGTCTTTGTGACATCAAGTAACACCAGTGGGCAGCGTGCCAGAACAATTGACTGATACTCCAGTGCTGATGGAGGGCAGTTAAGTTCTTTGCCGGGTAACTTGGAGGTGTCACTCTTTGTTCAGATTGAGATGAGTGAGAGTTGCTGGCTAACATGCTGCATGCCAGATGAATTCTGATGACGTTTTTAGTGTTTGCCTTGTCATGCTTTACCTTTAGGTTCTTTCATTTCTTCTTCTGGAGTTTTGTCCTTAAAACTGTTTTAATGTTTCTATGTGTCTATTACATAATTAGACTCTGACATTGAAATTGATACAAAAATGCTGCATTTGTTTTGTTAAAAATACGATGCATAAATCTATCCTTTAATTATTTTTCCTTAGGGCTTGTTTGGAGTTTTGGATAAACCATTAATTGTACTTCAATGATTATTACAAGTTAACTGGAAAGACTATTATTTTTATGTTCCAGGTTAAGTGTACAAGTCATATTTCTGAATATATTTTATTGTTGGATTTGTGAAAGTTTGACGTAACTTGCAGTATTAATGTTATATAACAAATTAAATCATATCTACATATAATTACCATTAAACTTGCTATACATTTTATTGTCAGGAGTGTACCACACAGATATTATTACTTAAATGTAAGCCTTTTGATTTTCAAACCATTTGTAAGTATTGACCTTTTTGTTACAATGAAATGCATTGTGTGAATGAATTAAGAATTTGTATAAAAGTAATACATATAATTAAAACAGAGTTCTAGACCTAAGACTGTAATACATTACTAATACATTAACCCTGCGGAAAATGAGATAATCTTTTTGGTTTGTAAATTGACCTTACTGTACTTAAATAGTTCAGCCAGTGTGGGGCTGTAACCACTAGAGGGCACTATGATTTCTTGTTTTACACTATTTACAAAGTACAGTACAACTACTGTCATGGTTTTTTTTTTTGTCAGGAAATGTGATGTCTCCGTTGCAGACACGTCCAGACACAGATGTCATAGGGAGTATGGGCTTACAATGGACAGCTTTGCTGTGGCAGAGTTTTTACTGCCATCGGCACACTTTCATCCTTCATGTTTTTTTCAGTAAAAACAAAAGTAGGCCATGCATTCCAGACATTGCAAATGTCTTTTCTGTGCTACATATTTGTGTTGAACGTATCAGAAGCATCAAAAGCAGAAATCACAGCATTCATTTATTGTGGCTCTACAATACTTTAATGTGGTAAAGAATATAAGCCAGCAAATATACATTTTACTGGGTATCATTATATTTTGTTTGCCTGTGTTCTTCTCAAACGTCGCGCCTTAGATATGGTGTGCTGGAGTAGCAGTTTTCATCATGAAATAATCACTGCCATGTTTCAATGTTTAAATGTAAAACGATAGATCAACTTGTCCTTTTCTGTCAGTAAAAGATTACAATGCCTCGATACATTTGTATGAAACATGATGGGTTACATAATGTAATGTTATACTATTACATTTGTTTGTTCATCTCAATTCAAATCTTGCATGTCCCACATACGTTATATGTTCTGCAGGTTTTAGACTGTAACTAAGCATGCCAGAGGGGGAAAACAAAGTAAGGCACTGATAATGTTCAATAGTGCAAGCAACTGTGTGTCTACCATGTCATGTATGTCAGTGAAATGTACTTCAGAAATGCATGGCGTGGATGGTGATGTCATTTCAATGGGACGTGGCTGGTGCCTCAGTGGACAACACTGGGCCTCACACTTCCAGGGCTGGGGGGGTTGAATCCTGCTTTTTTGTGTGTGCGGAGCTTGCATGTTTTTTCTGTGTCACATGGGTTCCCACTGGGTGCTCCAGGTTCCTCCTGCAGTCCAAGTACATGCAGTGAGGCTAATCGGTGTATCTGAATCGCCCACAGCATATGACTGTGTGTGAGAATGTGACTGCATATGTGCCCTGCAATGGGCTGGGATCCTATCAGAGAGGCCCCCAGCCTTGTACCCTGTCATGCCTGAGAGGGTCCAGGCCCCCCATGACTTTAATCAGGATAAGTGGGAAGAAGATGGATGGATGGATGGATGGATGGATGGATGGATGAAACTATAGGGGGATTTCTTATATGGTGTCTCCATTTTCCATTTTTCTCACTTCTTATCCTGCTGGAAATAAGGCAAGAAGTTTATTTCCTTTGTAGTTTTTAAGGCTTCATTAGACCAGAGTGTTCAGTGCATAATATCAATATTTACAGCAGATATAGCCTTGGGACATGTAATCATACAATGAAAACAGAATAATTTAAGTATAGAAGGATGGAAAAAGTGTGCGCGTGCACACACACACACACACAAAGCAGAAGGCATGGAGGTCATTTGTTTAGTAAAACAGTTCAGACAAAAATGCGACCTTAATGTTTAAGCTGGCTGGCTGGTTTCCTACTTTTATAATTGGATAAAAATGCACCAGTGCCCCTTAATAAAGAGTTTACTTTATGAAGTGTTTAAATGTCACCCCACGAGACCTGGAAATAGGGTAGTGGGGTGGATTTAGTTCATACACTGCAATCTCACTGCCGTCTGCTGTTTAGGAATTCACAGAACGAAGACATTTTTTGCCCTATGTAGAGATGTGCTTTCATCATCAAATAATTCCAGATAATGGAAATACAACGCCGTCTTTCAGTGGTTCATCCTGGCAGAACGCGGTCCCTTCGCAGCCGCGACACAGGCAGAAATAGACAGCATCATCACACTATAT
>JAODLC010000088.1:951873-979342 GCA_026781145.1 Hippopotamyrus pictus | reverse complement strand
TATAAAATTTATTTATTTTTCTTTTTTTGCTTACAATGTGTAAAGTGGAGATTGAGAGCACACCCTGAAAACGAAGAGCGCCCTCCGTAAGAGATAAGATAAGTACAATTTATGATGGGAAGGGGGGGGGGGGGCAAGCCCAAAATATTCTCACTGGCGCCATATTCAAAATGAACGTTATATTTCTCAACTGTCATTCTTTCTCTAAAAAGTCAGATTATTTTAGCATTTTAGAAATGTTACGATGTATTCTGAAAGACGTTTATAGCTACCACGTATTTCGTTATTTCAACATGGTGAAATAACAGGGAGAGAATATTAATTAATTAATTAATTAATTAATTAATTAATTAATTAAAAGTATGCCCGGATTTAAGAATTTCAAGTGCAAATGAATGTTCATCCAGTTAAATATTTCATATCTACTCAATACAGTCAAGCTAGTACCGCAGCAAAAGAGAGAATCTATCAAGTTATAAATAAGATATAATCTACTTTAATGCGTAATAAGAGTCAAAAATGTAATAATTTTATGCAGGTAAAAGATGTGTCGCTGGGAGAACAGCAAAAAGAACACGAAGCGGGGACCATCCCTTCTCCCTGCCTACACGCATAGAAAAATGTCAAGCAAAGCCACCATATGCAGCACGGTTATTTCATATCACTAAAGTTATGTTTACCCGTACTGCCACTGCAAACAACCATTACATTTTGAATACCACCCCCGGACACTTACCGAGAGTCAGAGACCATGTTTGTGAGCTGCTCTGGGTGGGCGTGTAATATTGCTTAAAAAAAAAAAAACTTTCACTGAGAGGAGGACCCCCTATCTGCGCTTAAAGCATGCCCTGCTTTTCCTTGCGATGTGCCAAGTTCCCCACCTTCACAAATACGATAAGGCAGAGCCGCTGAACTCTTCAAGCACTATGTTAATGGTTAACTAGATAATTATTTCAAGGGGCGGGAGTTGCGAATAGGCAGAATTGGCGTTAAAACTTCCCGGACGTTTTTTTTATTTCGGAATTTTTCTTTCCTTAAGATCAATTTGGCTTTATATTTACAATATGGAGACTCTGGAAAAAGATAGCACGCAAATGGAATCTAAAGAAGCAGATGACAAGCAAGGTATGAGTGTGAACTCTGGGTTTGCAAATACAGCAGCACACACTGTCACAGGATACGGGGCGTAATTACAGCAGCAGAAAGAATTTACCTGAGTAAATCGACCTCTGCCGCAGTTTTTCATATACATGATTGTACGATTCAAAGAATGTGCTTTCGTGTCGCTATGCAAGTGTTTTAACTATACATTATCATCTTCATCAACTTTTTACATACTGTAAAATATAGTTTACATGAAACCTATGGCAAACAAATACGCTTAGCGTGACAGTTTGAAGTATATAATATGTAACGTCTGAAGCAAATAGCTAAAAATCCTGAAAATGGTCTTTGATAATATTTTGTTGTATGGTTTTGTTACTTCCCGCCATTGAAACATGGCTGTACGCTTCACTTGGTTCAAAGGACTGCTGGCTGTCAAGTACCGTCCTGCACTGAAAATCAACATCAGATGTACACTAGTGGCCAAAACCGTGGAAACACCTGCATTTCTGGCATTACGCTTTAAAAATTACTGCACGATATTGGCGGTAATGTTTACAATCAAATAATGTTACAATTATCATACATTGGACGATTAAATACGCAACTGGAGCAGTTGAATGAAGTTTTGCAATCTCTAAATAATTGGAAGTATTTCCACAATTTTGGCCACTATAATGCAGATGATCAGTCTTGGTTTACTAATGTGGGATATCGTTTTTGTCTATAGTAGGCAGCTGTATAAACACAAGACTCATTATATTGCACGTATTATTATTGCACTGGTGTGTACTGGGCGCTTGTTAGTAACGTAGAGAACTACAATCACCACATATCAAAATTATGCAACACTGGACCGCAAATTAAGTTCGTGCATTTTTGTTTTAATGAACTGTGTTTGGCTATCAACTGATACATGGACTTACATAATGAAGTATTTTGTTTCAGTATTAGGCGTAAACAAGTGATCCACATAAAAATGAAAAATCAAGTAACGGTAATAATGATCTGGGTAATTTTAAACTACAATATCAAATATTGATCATATTTTATTTGATTTACTATTGTCCTTCTTACATTTCGTTTTTGCGTGTTATTGTCTTTTTGATTTATTTCTCATTCCCGACGATTGATTAGCATTAATTTATCCATAATAATAATGACGCATGGTGTGTCTTGGATTGCAGGTAATATAAGACACAGACTGAGGGACAGAGACCTGCTGAGAAAAAGGAAGGCAGAGGCTGAAGAAAAAGCAACTTACCAGTGGGTTCATGGGTAAAGTCATTCGATCTAACGCAATTCTGATTCGCGGGCTGCTATTGTCAACGCCTCTGAGCCATCTAAAGACAGATAGTTCAAATATCAAATATAGCGTGTGAAAAATAAACCTTGCAAGAGTCAAGACAAACTTTAATTGAGGACATGACTCGGTACGTGCTGTAAAATACGTTGTTCATTATTCTATGGGATCTGTACCGGACGACAATATTTAGTCGGTGTTAACTGCCAAATGGCAGCGTAAATTTAGGTCATAAGGCGGGGTCGGGATGGTGACTGATGAAACACAGTAAATGACATTACAGACAGTCGATCTTCTGTCCTGCTGGCAAAGCTGAGTCAGTGCTCTGCAGGCCGCAGCGCTCACATCCTTCGCGGCGGGTGAAAGCTGACGGCCGCGGTCTACGTCGCTGCTCGGTGCCACGTCGAATTAAACCTCCGGAAGAGCCTCTTTGGTTCTGAAATAACTGGCCCAAGTATCTAAATTATGACTGATAAACAAACTTTTGCGGACGTATCTGACAGAAAGTGATGTCCCAGAAATCCTGCTCCCAGCTTCGGGTAAATTAGATAAAGCGGGCCATTTTACAAGCGGCACTTTCAACATCGTCGATCCTTCACAACAGTACTACAGTAAAATTAGACACGATAACATTGTCTCAAGACTTAATATGTTGCATTGCTATTAAAATTAGGCATTCATCCAAGAAAACCTAAAATGTAAAGCACATAATTTATAAATAGGATTTTTAAATAAGTTTCTCCCAATTTCAATGCATAATAAAAGGAATCAAATCCAGGTTCTTGGTACAATATATCTCCTGTTTCGAGCTGGACAGTACCGGGGCACTCCAGAAAATAACTTAAAAATATATTTTCATTTTCAGGTTGTCTAACAAGAGAGTGACTCTTGTTTCTTTTCATCCTTAAACAGTAATAAAATGTGGGCAGTGATTTCCCCCTGTTGTGAGATATGTGGTGCGTTTGTATACTGAGGGCGCCTCCGGTGTCCAAACTGCCCGTTTGCACAGGGAAACTTGTGGTCTTTGCATGCCCTGTAAACACTAACTCCTGCTTTACATGCAGTGACACTGGATAGCCTCAGGCGTGTAAGTCGGGCTGTACAGCACACTGCCCTAACAACTTCCTACAGTACTGAGTTTGCTATCCTGTGTTTGTACCTTTGCTTGTCACTGAGACTGTACCCTTGTAATTGTACCTTTTAAGTTACAGAAATGAACTCCGAGGAACATCCCAAAGATACAAACAGCATTAATGTACCATCAGTGGTACATCAGGGTCCATTTCTGTACCTTAAAAGGTACAATTACTTACAGCCAAGGGTACAATTGGCAGAGCCTTGAGGTTACAGGCCCAGTGACAAGTAAAGGTACAAATTTTTACCCTTTTTCCTGAGAGTTGCTGTGGTTTACCCTAGTGCCTTAGTGGATATACATGCACATAATTACTGAGGACTGAAGTTAACATTCAGATGGCATTAATGGAGATTAAAGCTGCTTGATTAGTGACACATGCACAGGGGCAGGGACAGGTATGAGGTGGCATGGACGGTTCACAGTTTACAACACAGTTTATGTGACGGTTCACAGTTTACAACAAAAGGTTGTTATTTAAAAACAAAAAAATGTAACTCCCCTCAGTCTGGAATTACGGTGATACTTAATGAATCACTATTCAAAGCAAATGTAGCTGAAGAGTCATTGTCACACTAGATCTTTGTTAGATGTAATAGTGCTGGAAAAATCTGTTCAATCTTTTGAAAAATTAAGATGTTAAATTTGTGCATATATACTTTAAAGTCATTCTCAAATTTTAAAGCTATTTATTTTAATTATTGAAGCTGTAATGATGGCGAGTGTCATGTTTTGATCCCAGAGGTTATTCTGCAAAGCTGGATTGTTCTGGAAGCTCTTCTGATTCTGTAATTCCCAAAGCTGAAAGCTGTGACAGCACAATCCAGATGGAATTTAAACTTGGCACTTTTTATGTCACCGGTCCAGTCTTTTGATTACTATATTAGTGATGGCCTGAACAGTTTTCAAAATGCGGGCTGCCATGTTTACCGCATTAATATCTTTTCAACCTTTGATCGCAGGGTGCAAAGCAAGCGGCCGAGAGTTGCACGCGACAAGAGTGGCCAGGGCAAAATAGGCCGGCCGAGAAAGGCTGACCCCAAGGCCGAGCCTGAGCCAGCCCAGGCGGATGTTCCCCCAGAGCCCACGAGCGTGGAAGAACTGCCCCCTCCGCAGGCAGCCAGTCTGCCAGAACCAACCTACCAGGAACCACCCCCACCACTCACATTCTCCCTGATGCCCCTTTCGTTTGCCCCTGTTCTCATTCAGCCTGAGGTAGAGGTAGTTCCTGTGCTTTCTGAAGTGGAAAAGCTAGACACAGAGCCCAAGACCGACCAGCTGGTGGAGGAGGTGCTGATAGAGGACCTGGGGCCTGATGAACAGGAGGACATACCCCAGCCTAAGGAGCTCCTGCTCCCTGATCTGGGTAGGTGCAATAGAGGGTGCTGTTTGAGCAGTGTTAATCACTGCAAGCCTGGGCAGGGCCAGCTCACTCGTGTTTGGCTTTGCAGGCACAAATGAAGCGCTGTCGGACAACAAGGCAGACAATAACCAGGTGTCTCCCGCACTGAAGTTTATCCTTCCTACCATGGAGGAGAACCTCCCAAGCAGTGTCTCCTAAGGAACCACGGGTCTCGTCAGAACTTCTCAGCAACAACGAGCACAAAGGAAATGTCTTTGATTAAGAAAGCTTTGTAATGTTAAGCCTTTGTATTCAGAGTATATAGATTATCATAAAAAGATCTTAATAATTTCGTTTCACAATAAAAAGTGAAGTTTATATTTATTTTGGGTAAAATTGTTTTTAAAGCATAACATCTGTAAAAACATGCTGTCATTTTAGTAAAAAAGAAAAAGAAAAAATGCATGTATTAATGTTTCACCGCATTTAAAAAAAATACCAATTGTACCAGTTTTGTACAAGAAGGAATGGTTTATTAAATAAAGAAAAATTCTAACTATCCAATGGACTTTAACATTACCGAGACTGCAGAAAATTCTTTATTTGCTCATCACTTCCCTCTACTGTCCATTTAACGTACTACGACATTTTATCAGTTGCTTTTTAAAAGACGTTATTAAACTTTTAAAATTAACATATCATTAGAATGGTCTCTCAAAATTCAAAGCGTGTAGTTTTACACGTTAAATATTATCAGCAAAGAAAGGGTATTTTTTTATACGTTTCCGGTGTATAAGGGCAAAGTACTAGTTGTGCAACGTATCTGTACCACATGTTGAACGTTACAAGAAAAACCCAACGACTAAAATACATACTATCGATGTACCGAAAGCTCTAGAACAAAGCATTACGTGCGCACATTTCAATCTGCGATTTTTAAATTCAGATTAAATTCACAAACTACCTTTTATATACGCTCAGTCACGTAGTACGTGCACATCCGGGTTTTCAAAGTCCGGTTTCAAACAGCCAATGGCGTCTCAGATAGTTCCCGAGGTTTGATGTTACGTATTAATTGCGCGACAGATATTCTTTCTAAAAGCACGACGGCGTGTTTAGTGAGTTTTCTGCACGGTGACAAGGCTGAATATATGAGACTGTGGTTTATTGTACGCGTTCATAATTAAATAATTTTGTAATATTGATATTGCCAGAAAAGCGTTGTTTACAAGGCAGTTCAAGACAAAATGTCTAGTCTGTGCAGCTGTAACCAACGTACGATAAAACTCAATCAGCAAATCTCGGTGATGAGGAAGGAAATAAAAAACCTGAGGTATTACTATCAGAAATCCCCGTAGTGTCATTTGGCTCGTTTTGATGTTCATTTTTTGGTGAAATGAAGTCTAGCTTCATTCGCTCGATGTTACGCAATTTCACTTCATGTCACTCCATGAATCGCAATCATCTACTATTAATATTTTGTATCAGCTTAGTGGTTTTGCTTGCTGTGGTGCAATAAAAGCTAAAGGTGACTAATAATTTCTTGAAATAAGGCCTTAGATAAGCCACGCACTTTTTGATGAATACTGACTGACGCTTGAAGAAATTATTGTAGCTTAAGCATCGAAACTAGACTAATCCACACCAGTTGGACATAATGCTGCAAAATAAATTTAAAATTTGACGATTACTTGTGGTATAATGTAGTACTAAACTGATTAACATATTTCAGGCAAAAGATGGATACTGCTATTCTCGTTCACAAGAAACATTTAACAACTCTGCAATCTGCTTTGGCCTCGTACGACCAGAAGGGGGCGAAAATGAATATGAAAAACCCGCAGAAGCAGAATGAGGTCAAAGGACTTTCCCTAGAGCAAGGTCTGCTGCCACCCTATGCCTTTCTATATTTTGCTATTTTTGTATAAATTAAAGATTATTTCTGACTCACCATATTTTTAGCATTTTTACCCATTTATTAAGTGCAGCTTTGAGCTCATACACTATGAGCTTCTAATTTACAATAATCAGATTTAGTATATAACGTGGCATCCTCATTAGCTGTAGCTGCTTGCATAGAGTCTGATCCGTCCTGTATGTGCTTGTTGTCATGCATCTGTCGGTGTCAAAAACACATGACCTCCAGGAACCATCCAGACTGTTCCGATTGGGTTCATCCAGTCCTGCTTCTTGGCCAAAAACGGCACCCCGCGACAGCCGACGGTGTGCGGCCCATCTCGAGCGACCCTGCAGATACGGCGGGCTGTGTTCAGCAACCCTGAGCATGCACTGACCGGCCTGGAGCAGTACTCACATGTGTGGTAAGGAAGCTCATTTTCTCCTTAACTCTAGATTGCAAGTCTTCTCTGTCCTGCTCCTGTGTTCCAGTCCTCCTTGTCTTTACCTGACTTGACCAATAGGGGCAGCATTTAAAACCAGAATTCCTAATGCAGTCTGTGTTGTTCTTTAAATAGACTCTTAAATATTGATTGCTGAATCCACTTCACCAAAAAATAGTAGTGAGGATTAATGACAGTTTTAAGAGGATACGGTCAAATTGTATTTTCATATAGTCCAGTTGCATAATTTACTGTAAACATGGTAAATATGTATTGGATTTTTCTTTCCAGCTAAATTCAATGGGGATTGTGATGAATTGCATTTTTTCTGTTTATGACATTGAAATCACTTCAGTGGCATTTATACCTATTGGTACAGGAGACCTTGATGAATCAGTGTAGTTATAAGTTGTTTGTTCATATGTGGAGGGGTTGTTGACAGTAGGAAAAATAAACCAATGGCAGCAAGGAGGGGAAATCTCAATGGGAGGTGCCTGTTTATTTGGACTTTAATTGAGAATCACACTTTGGCTGATCCATAGAATAATTACACAGTAACAATATATGACTGCTGGGCTGATTTGTAATGTCTGCTTTATAATACCCAGAGAGCAATCATACATGTATATTAGTGAATTTAGTTTTTTTTGTTCTTTGTTCCTTATCATCAATTTCCAGGATCATCTTCCTTTTCCATAAAAATGGACACCTGAGCCATAAGGGTAAGGTGAAGCCCCCCAGGATGGACGGCCAGAAGGTGGGACTGTACTCCTCCCGCAGTCCTCATAGGCCCAACGCACTGGGGCTGACTCTCGCCAAGCTGGACAAGGTCGCAGGTGATGTGGATAAGCTGAGTGTGGGGACTGAGGGTGACCTGTTAGCAGTGATAGACAAAATGACTCTGCATGAACCATTTGCTGTATTTTTTGCCTCCACTAGATGGTGCTGTCTATTCCTAAAGAGTTCGCTTTCAATTCTTTTTTTTTTCTAGGTGATACACTTTATCTTTCTGGGATTGACATGATTGACGGCACTCCTGTTCTGGACATCAAGCCCTATATCCCAGATTATGACTGTCCACTGAGTAGAGGAGATTGGCATACAGGAGAGTGTGGTACTGATGACTGGCCAGGAGGGACTGTGCCATCTTCCGATGAACTGAGAGATGCGGCCATCAAGCAGGCTAAGGACAACTGTGGAGATACGGAGCAGGAGCTGCGGATTGACTCTGATCTAAACGCAGCCACCTCAGATGATGATTCCTGGGTTGGGAAAGGTGATGAGCAAAATGTACAGAGGGCATCCACTGATGGTTGCTTTGCAGAGGGGAGGGACCTGACTTCGGTGCTGCAGGTGGTTAAGAGCTATGTCAGTCAGAAAGACTTCATCAAGGATTCTGTGGAAGACGGTGACCTGGTGCCATGCTGCCCAAAGGCCGAGCCTTGTGAGGATGAGAAGTGTCAGCACAGTGCCAAGGTGTGTTTCAGCGAGGACTCCTATAGCACCGTAGCTTCCTGGATCAGGGAACCCCCAGTGAGCAGTCTGGTGGTTCGCTTTACACCGTACGCTGAAGCAGACCTGCGGGCATTTCAACCCCCCGGCCAATCAGGTACGCCTACACTCCCAGTGAAGTTGTTCAGTCCAATCATACTGCGGAATTAGTCACAATAAAATTTATCTGCAGTAAAGATATCTGCCAGTTGGTATTATTTTTATATTTGTCCAGCAGAGGGCAGCATTTTACAGAAAATAACTTAAGACTGATGTTGATTCAGTTCAGGGTCTGATTGTGTTTTTAATAAAAAAGCTTTTTAGTCGAAAAGTTTGCCCAAGTGACTGAAATGTGACACAGCTGTGTTCATTGAAATCTACTGTCTGCACTTACAGTCACTTATGGACTTTTGCTTCTTATTGTCCAGTTCGTGGGAAACCCAGTTTCCGGTTCCTTTCGGGTCCGGAGGAGGCGATGGCTGCTATCCGGGGGGTGCTCTCTGCCGACCCGCGCTCCGTGTACCGTCGTACCAGCTGCCAGGACAAGCTCTTCTACTTTTCCCTGGACACGGCCCACATCACCTGCTGGTTCGGCCCGGATTTCGCTGAGGTGCTCAGGGTCCAGCCAACAGAACCAGCTTAGAACCCTGATATGGCTCTGGGCTGCATGTACTTAATTTAAGCATAGAGGCTTTTGTAAGTTCATTATTTAAAATAAATATCTTCCCAAATATACAAATTGTGGTAAATAAGACATTGTGACAAATTGTCTAATCCTGTTTTGCATTGCTAAAACTGACTTAGCTATATGACAGTTTTTACCTGTGGCTCAAATACTATAGAAAATATTATGTTTGAAAACGCTAAAACATGAAAGAAGATAAATTATATGTTACCGCAACAAATAAGTCCCATTTATATGTGCTTATTTCATCCAGATATTGGGGGGGGGCTCTGAGGTTTCAGTTTAACCCCTCATTAAATATTTGAACATTTGTGGTTGCTCACTTGGAGTGCCTGTTGATGCCTGGTTTTAAATAACAAAATAAGAGCCGTCTCAGCATGCTCCCATGTTTAGCTTCCTGAATGCTGCTATAAAAGGTCATGGTGTTTAAACTTGTGTGGTCCTTCAGTCAGTCGTCCTTGACACCTTTTCTGGAATTTTCCTTCTCTGCCACTGATAGTCTTCAGCATACTGATACACTCGACACAAAAGCAGCAGTGTGGTCATTGTCAGGAAGGGGTGAAACCGCTTACATCACCTTTTACGAAGAATAAAAGGCTGTTTTGTTTTGCATCGTTAAGTGTTATGGGTTTTCAAAGCAAGATTTACAGCCCTGGCCACGCCCCTTTCCAATAGCAACTGCGGATTGGGTTTCAGCAATGTGTGCGCGTGTGAATGGTGCAAAGCTTAGTTTATAAGGAAGTACTGGGTTCCTTTGGACCAAAGTCTTCGGAGGCGATACGGGAAAACTCGTTAACAGGCTTTGCTGCCCAAGACATAGAGAATCTTTCTGGCTGGAGGGTGTTGGGAAGGATCCTGGCAATTTTTAACCAGAGCTGAAAATCACAGAAGAGTTCGGGCAGAGAGCACGAGCGAAATGCATATCCATGACGCAATCCTAAAAGCGGACTTTCGCCTGGCTAGGAGGCTGGTTGAGTCAGGGGTGGACGTCGACGCGAGGGACACTGCTGGGAGAACCCCCCTGATGCTCTGCGCTCTGCACGACGGGGAGCTGTGGGCTGTGGGCGTGGCCAGGATGCTGCTCATTCATGGGGCGAGGGCAGGGCTCTGTGACCGACGGGGGCGCTCCGCACTCATGTACGCCGCCCTGTACGGGAGACTGCCCCTCGCCATGCTGCTCATGCAGGCTCTCGACTCAGATCTGAATCACGTTGACCTTGAGGGCCGGACGGCGCTGCACCACGCTGCCGATGGGGGCGACGTCACGATCTATAGCTTGCTCCTGGACGCTATGAAGAAGTACGGCTTCAGCAGGGACACGTCTGTTGCGAACGTGTTCCTTTCTGACCCCCGCAGTGGAAGACACAAACAGAAACCCTCAGACAGGATGACTCATAGCAGAACCATCAGCGGGCGGTCACTCGACAAAAAAAGCCAAATATTCTGGAAAGATCTGCCATATCAGACCATCCCTGCCAATCTCTGGGAAAAAAGGCAAGCTTTTTACCAGCTACCATCCAAGGGGTTGCCTGAGCTCACTGAGAAGAGGAAGACGAGGATCGCGAAACCAGACCGAGTCAACACCAGCTCTGCTGCCGTGGGCTGGAGGGTAGACATGGTTAGCCTGCGGGAGGCGCTACAGGTACAGCTTAGCCCTTCCTACAGGCCACAGGCCCGAGCGCTCCCTGGGTCGCAGCACTTGTGTCAGACACCCCCTCCACCAGAGCAGGTGCTGAAGGGTAGGAAGCTGTCATTGGATGGCGCCTGTGAGGCCTTAACACAGAAGAAGCTGCAGGAGAGAGCGACACACCGCCGCAGCAGCGTGGCTGCCATCCCCCTGAGCTGCCTCGACCGCCAACGCAGCGCGGCAGGCCTGCAGAGACGGGCAGAAAGCAGAGCCGCGAGGAAGCCTCCCAGCTCAGCCAACTGACTATAGAAGGCACAAAAGTAGAGCAGTGATCCTACAATCATTCCTTTTTAAATCTGTATTTTCTGATACTGATGTGGAAAAGCTAACATTAATGATCATTAGGAAAAAGGAAATACCAGTTTGTGACATTGTGCACACAAAATGTGTGTGAAAATGATTAATTAGCGGTTTCTTCTTTCAGAATATTGAGATCTTGCATGTGAAGTCTATGACATGAAACCACATTTACAGTCTTAACATGAATCTGTCTGACCTCCAATCGTACGTTTACGATATTGCACTCTCAATATGCTGTAAATTGTTTTGTTCGTCGTAGCGCCTTATGCTGCCTGTTATCTGTATGTCACACAGTGGAATTGAAGGCAAGAAATTTAGTGAACTTGATATTTTAAATTGCTCTTGCGGTGCATAAAAATATAAGAATAAACCGACATAAATCCACTTATCTAAGCTACTTATTAGTTATCTATACATTTGATAAACACAAAAACGACAAACTGACTACGTGCGAATGTGAAGTAAGTCTTCCAGTCAGCCTGACAAAATCGCAGTGTTTTATGAGAATAAAACTTCACTTCCGGTGAAAATAGGGAAAAATGAAATTTGTGAGTTTCTGCCATAAGCTCTCGACGCTTTGAAGAATCCTTAAGAAGAATATTCACACAACAGATAGACCGCTCAAGGAATGGCAACAACATCTCACACAGGCTACTGAGCGTGCGCTAGCATTGGCTACAAGCATGCGAGTACGCAATGACGTAAGACGTCATGACGATTACTTGTATTATCCAATGAGAGAAGAGCATCTTGGATTTGAATTAGGAGCAAGCGGTTAAAGTTTGGTGAGTAAAATGAGTTTATTATTGCTAAAACTGCCGTTTTACACCGTATAGTAAAACTACCATCAATCTTTGAGTGTAACCTTTGTGTCTTGTGTATAGCTGTGCGCGGCTGTTTAGAAACGTCCCTGTCTAGGAGCTGCGTTTGTCCCGCCTTGCTGTTGACAGCAATGAGCGGGTCCCTGTAGTCCGTACTGTCCCCTAAGCTGCTCCCGTCAGACTAATAAAGAAACGCATTTTCATTGCCAGTAGCTCGCTTAATGGGAAGCAGTCAGAGAGAATCACATTTTCATCATTTAGGAATTTGCTCCGTATCTACACACATACGACAGTAGGATATCATCCAGAAGAGGACTAACTAAAACATAGCGCTGTAAGTGTGCGACTTCCGTGCCTTGATGAATGCGCCGTATAGGAACTGTAAATAAGCATCCTTTGGAAGCAGACTGTGTTAGGGCGATTTAAGCTGATGACCCCATTGCACTGACGTGTTTGCACAGCCTGCGATGCAGTCCGCTGACAGGTCGCCGCTGAGAAGCCTACAGAATGAGCTTTTGGGGCTGCAACACTCCCACGGGAACCAACGTTGGGCTCGAATTGCAGTCAGGGTACACGAGTTTGCTTATTTGATCTAATTTCTACTTAAGGTGTGAGTAAGCTGTTTATAAACTGTTACACTGATTTGTTCCTCCATAAAGGGTGAAATGACAAGATGTAAGTCGGAGCCGCGTCCTGTATCCACTCGCCGTTCACCTGCCGCTGTAATTCTGCCAGATGACATGGAGCACATGAAGGAGAACGTAGCGGATTTAGAAATGGCCGAGTGTAGTTCAGGTGTTTTGTGCAGTATGGCGATCATGAAAAAAGAAAATGAGAAACAACCAGATGGTGAGGGAATGAAGACTGGAGCTTCTCCGGACAAACGATTTGACGATGTGAGTAGTGACGCAGTTCCAGTCGCTGATGAAGATGCTGTTGGCCAGCAGTGTGGCGATGGAGTGGGTCACATCACACTGAAATCCTTCGTGTGCACTGGAGCTGACATTGAGATCACAGATGCCTCCAGACTTCCAGAGGAGACTGTTTTGCCTTTGCCTGAAGATCAAGTTGGCCAAAGTTTTGTCATCTGTGGAAATGAGAGCAATGCTGTTGAGGATTTGGAAGACCAAGTCCCACAGTCCAGCAGTGGCCATAAAGACCATGCTTACTGTTTGGAGAAGGAAAGTAGCATTTTGGGAAATGAGCAACCTGGTTCTGAAACATCTTGTATTTCGACGGGGTCAGACACAAATGCTGAGAACATGGTCCAAGTTGGTTGTCAGAATATTCCAGAGCTCTGCTCTGAGAGTATAAAGGACACTGATGCAGATGAACACCCTTGTGCTCCAGTTGATCCAGAAGGTTCTGGGGAATCCCATCTGACAGTGCGAGCCGAGCAGCATGTAGATGAGCATCAGCAGCCTGAACTCTCTAGAATCGCTGACCAGTCCCTGCCACACGTCATTTTGACGCTGGCGGCCAGTCCGGTATTAAATGCTTCTCTTTGGCAAAGTGTGAACGACGCAGTTGGTTTAGCTGCGGGGAGTTCAACGCCATTTGTGGGTAAGAAACTCCAGGTGGATGGAGGTCCCATGTTTCCAAGGGACTTGCAGGAGAATGGAGCAGCCCAAGCCGGCGCTGGGACGTCCCGCGACAGTGGCCTCTCTGTTCTGCACTCCCAAGAAGGCTCCGAGGACCCTTTCACTCTCTCCTCCCCAAAGATCCTTCACTCTGCTCTCTCGCGGAGCGCTCGCTTGAGGGAGCAGACGCAGAATCCCGCCCAGCCTCAGGATGAGTTTTTGGGCCGTGTGCCGGCAGGTGGCAGCGCCCTTCCAGGACAGCATGAAGAATGTACCCCAGCTGCTCTTGAGAAGCACAATGGCCTCCTGGGTGGTCGAGTGAGCTGCCTGTGGACTGAGAACCTGGAGAGTCCCATGCCGCCACCTCGGCTGAACTCCACCGCACTGAACTTGGAGCTGTCTCAGCCCGGCGTCCAGGAGGCCGCCGTGGGGGTCCCTGCGGACCCCTTTCCCGCCAGGACCGTGCCCCTGCAGCAGCAGCTACTGCAGATGGCGGATTTGCTCATCCGCACGTCGGGGAACCTCTGTGTGGGTGCGGCCCCTGCGGAGTGCCTCAGCGTCGGCACCTGGACCAGCCCGGTCCGGCTGAGGGAGCAGAGCGTCAACACCTCTGGCGTCTTCGAGCGGAAGAGGGAGTTCTCTGTGGCTGAAGCCAGTACCAGCACAGACTCCCTGCTATGGAAGTGCGTTTGCTTTTGTTTTGAGAAAAGTCATGTTGCTCCTTAGCACTTAATTTGGTTCAGCTGAATTACTTTTGATGAATCCATAAGGGTTGGGAGCTTTTAGATTATTTTTTTATTAGCGGTTATGCCACTTTCGGTCATTTATCATTTGTTTGACTGGTTGGCCTGTGTTGCTCCTCGTCAGTCTTTCCCCTGGAAGCCTGGCCTCAGCCTCCAGGCAGGAGCTGGAGCGGCGGCTGACTTCCACGCTCGTCATGGTGGAGGCTCTGTCTCAGCAGCTGTCCTGTATCAGAGCTCAGAACCAGTCTCGTGGACCGGGACCCTCCGAACTCCGGGAGAAGTTCATCCAGACGGACCATACTGAGCTGAACCAGGTAGGAGGGATGCAAGTCCTCTCCAGCTTTAGGGTACTGAGTTTTGGTTTAATCATTCAATTGCCTACTTAGTGATTTATTGATTAGCACTGACTGCTGTGCACTGTGCGGCCAGGTGGTGATGTACAAAGAGCTGTATATTAAAGCCCTGGAGAAGATCAGGGCTCTTGAGTTGGACCAGGAGTCTCTGAAGAATCTTCTCCACGGTATGCAGGATGTCAAGGCCGCCATGGTGAGTTTCTGGGCCTGATCAATTGGACTGAGGATGCACAACAAGTTTCTACAAGATTCCTGCTAGTACATGTTGTATTTACTTATTTAACGGCCTCATTTCATCTTATCCTTTCTTTTTCTATTTTCATTGACAGGTTGCTGTCAGCACAGAAACTGAAGACGCTCTGACTAGGCTGAATGAAATTGCTCACGTTACCAGCGACGAACATGACGACGTCTGTAAACAGGCAGGTTATTCGGCGAGCCTATGCATTTCGAATGGTGATAAGATGCGGACACGCTTCACTCCGATTGGCTCGGAGAGGGCAATGATGTGATTTGACTGCATCATAACGAGTTTTATCTGAACTGGCCAATGGATCGGTGATGAGTGGTTGACCCTGCTGGCTTTATGCAGATGGTCCAGATGAGGGCGCTGTACGGGCGGTGCGGGGAGGCACTGCGGAGGATGGGCGCGAAGGCCAGCGGCTGCCTGCAGGAGCGTGAGCAGATGAGGCAGCGGATGGAGGAGGCGCTGCAGGCCAAGGCGGCGGTATGCACTCGCTTCCTGGGCGGGTGGAGGTCTGAAGCCCCCCAGCACTACACCTGGCTCTAGAAAAAAATGACCCCTGGCCTTTAATGACTTTAAGAGCTCAGCTGCTTGAAAACAAAACCAGCTTATTTCTGTACCAAATATATTGTTAAACATCCTGAAAATGAGCAGCATCCTATGACTATTAATACGGTTTTCTTAAGCTTGGCTAAATGATAAACACCACCGAAAAATAAAATTTTAATTCGGTTCTTAAAAAAATGTCAGGCTGCACTTTAGCGCCACCTGTAGTGGGAATCTGGATATAGGCCTACAGCTGAATGCTAAGTGGCCTCTGGGGTTTTCCCTGGCGGAAAATGGCTCCAGCCTGTATAGAAACAAAATGAGTGGTTCAGTGTTAATTGGCTGGGGGGGCAGTCACATGCTCCGATGGTTTCCCTGTTAACCTTTAACCCCAAACACAGGCCTTCGACGTGACAGAGCAGCTGAGGGCTTGCTGTGCCGCCAGGATAGCGGCACTCGAGCAAAATCTGGGATCTCACCTGGAGGTGAAGGAGGCGCTCACCAAGTCCTACCTGGAGCAGGTGGGCCGCTCTTCTGTGCGGACTCGGGCCACGCCCACCTCTAGCCGACCTCCTCGGATATAACTTTCTCTCCTTTCTTTGCTCTAGGCTTCATTAAACAAGGAATACGTGGACTCCCTTCAAGCCGCAAATGAACTTCTGGAGTCTTCCATATGTAGCCAAAACACTCTGCAGGAAGAGGTTGGTTTAGACGGCGACAGGTTGTGGTCAGAACGCGATTTCTCCTGACAGATTCTGGGTGAGCTGCAGACTGGGAGCTGACGTAAAACCGTTTGGTTTGTTTACGTGTCTCCCCGCAGCTGTGTCAAGCTCGACGTCTCCTGCAGAGGGCTGGCCCGATCGTGCAGAGGATGTGGGAGAGGACTGTCACTGCCCTGGGGGAGGCGGAGACGCGGGGGATGGAGCGGGACCAGGCGGTGGCAGAGAAAATCAGGGTAGGGAGGTATAGCCCAAGGGCCCCCTTTCTCCATTCGAGAACGACACTCCTGCTGTCTGCCAGACCATTCAGGGGAAGTGATCGGAAGGATCATGCTCTGTGCTTGAGCTGTCGTCCCCCTGCTTCTTATACCGTGTTTCCACCAATGCGGAGCCAGGACTGGGCTGTATGTTGCTGGTTCCCTTTTGGAACGTCATTGCAGACCATAAGAAAATGCTTTGCTTTGCTTTTAAGATACTATATGTTGCGTATGCAGGTTTTCTTTCAGTAATGACTTCAAGCAGTATTAATAATTCATGGTGAATGCTTTCAAGACAATGGGTGTATATGTGTTTGTGTGTGTGTGTGTGTGTGTATATATATATGTAAAATATATATATATATTTTTTTAAACCATTGATTTGACTGAGATGTAACCTAATTAGCATTGCCACAAGGTTCCTTTTTACGATGCTTTTACAGTTGTTAATATGGCAGTTAATATGATTGTTTATTTGGACCCGATCATCAGTTCTGAGAACAGCATTTTCGTGGTGCCATGCCGGAGCCGCTTCTTCTGGCCCGGGGCCAGTTTTCTGCAGTGGAAAAGCATAGAACCCGTTCTGGACTGGGAAAAGGCCCCGCACTGACACCGTAATGGTGGAGACGGGGTCTTGGTGACCTTTGATACTGCTCCCCTGTCACCAAACAACCATCAGGTCGACCCCGTTTTTAAAATGCCCTGTAACTGTTTCAGATGGAAGTTGAATTGGCCCGGATGGTATCGGACCTCCAAGAAACTACCCAGCAGACTGGGGATCTCAATCTGCAGATGGCCATCAGGAACTCAGGTGGGGTTCTGGGAACAACAGTGTTTTATGTATTTGGCAGACTCGTTTATCCAAAGTGACATAGGTTTCAGAAAGCAGGGTGAGAGAGTCCCCGTAGCAATTGGGGATTAAGGTCCTTACTCAAGGGCCCATCAGTGACATCACTCTGCCAGCCTTGGGATTTGAACCGGCGACCTTCCTGTCTGACCCTCCTGGTTCTAACCTGCTGAACCACATACCACTTCCAATGAGGATCTACTTTGGCTGGGAATAGGATCCGAGCCTTCTATGTGGCAAGCTAGAATTCTACAACTGATGCACTAATACTTTACCAGCAGGTTTAATAAACGGGCAACTCAGTTCGGTGTGGGATATTGTGCATCTATCTTAAGACAATCGGTATTGTATTTGGAATGAAAATTGAACGATACTTTGATTTAGGCTTCGCTTCCTCTTCTCCTCAGAAAGCAAGCTGTTGCTTTTGTCCCAAGTGATTAAAAATGCAAATGTTTGCCTCTCCTGGTCCCCGTGCGGTTTTTCCTCAGAGATGTCCGTGCTGCGGCAACGGCTGAACGAGGCAGAGGAGGAGCGCGACGGGCTGCAGATGAAGAATACGGAGATGTCCGCCTCCGTGTCATCCATCCAGGCCTCCTACGCCTTCCTGCAGCAGGCCCTGGCCGACGAGACCCACAAGTGCGTTACTTCAGGCTGTAGATGTCCGCATGGTGACCCCTCCGGCATGGGCTCAGCCCGGTGCTGTCAGGGCCGGCCAGCCTGCCTGCCGCTCCCAATCTGGCTGCCCTTTGTCATCTCTGGCGTGTGTTCACAGGTCACAGCAGGCGTCTGAAGAAGTGAGAGAGGCCACTGAATGCATCCACAGGTCCGTACCTCTATGCCACCCTCAATGGATAATTACTAACCAATGTATCTAGATGGGCAACTACCTCAGAAATGTCTGGGTTAGAGTTTAGATTTGCCTGGAAATCAAAAAGTCAGTGTTTCGTGAATATGCCAGCTGTAAAATCATGATTGACACTTAAAGCAGACCTACCGTGGCCAGCATCCTGAGGTTTGTCCAGCTCTTTAACGGCCTGCGCCCCCCCCCCCAGCTTGGAGGCAGATCTCGGCCAGTCTCAGGACCAGGTTAAGGAGCTGGGTCAGGCCCTGTCCGAGCGAGACCAGCGGCTGGAGGATCTGCAGAGGCGGGCTGAGGGCCACGTCCAGCAGCTGCGGCACCTCCAGGAGATCCAGATGCAGCTGTCCACTGCCAGGGAGATGAATGAAGTGAGGGCGTCCCCAGCTCTTCCAGACCTGTAGCGCAATGTTTTTAATTTTTTATAATGCATTTAAATGGTCACCACCCGGACCCCTGACCTAGAGGGGCGTCTCCGCCTCGCCCTTCCAAGTGGCACCTCTTACACTGGGCGGGGGTGGCGCGTTTGACCTGACGCTCTGTTCGCACCCGCTGCCGTGGCGGGGCAGTTCCTGCAGGCCGAGAACGAGCTGTCCCGGGAGCAGGTGGCGGAGACTGAGGGCCTGCTCCGCTCGCACCTGCAGGGCCTGAGGGAGAGGAATCTGGAGTGCGAGGACCTGAAGCAAGCCCTGACTCACCTCCAGTGAGCGCTCTCAGCTCTGCCTTTTGTCTTTTTGGAGCCTTCTGGGCATCCGTAGCATGCTATAGATACCAGACTGAACTATTGCTGGGGGAGGTGTGCTTGGTTTTCACTCATTAAGTGTATATATTATATAGCGGTGGGAATACCAGAAATAAAAAAAAAAAAAACAGGAATTGAAGTTTGATGGGTGTGCTCTGTGCCGCTCACCTGCTCCCCTACAGGAGGGAACGTGACTCCATTCAGGAGGAGCTGGACAGCACCCAGGAAAGGGCACGCCGCATGCTGCTGGGTATGGGCGAGCAGCTGGTCCAGGCCTCTGTGGAAGTGGCTCTTCTGCACCACCGAGTGAGAGGTCTCACCACCAGCCTGCAGGGGGCGCTCTCTGATGGGGTGAGGCCGCCTGCTCATTTTGCCTGCATGCTCTTGTGGGAATGGCTCTTTTGTCTACATATTACTATGTGGTTCCCAGTTCAGCTCCTGGTTTCCCACAGTGCTGTGGGTTTTTGGCCCAGCGGAGCTATTAAGCTCATTTATTTGAATAAATCTTACCCTGTTCAGGTAGCTGGAAAAAGCCCCCTGAGAAATGTCCCTCACCATCTCCCTTACGTCATATAAAGGGCCCCTTTAAAGTGCTGGGCCCTCAGAATCTGCCTGGGCTTTGTGTCCCTTCTGGACCGCTGACATACAGGTGCCGGATTGAAGGTTCAGTTTACATAGAGCATGTATCTTCATCACATGGAGTTTTGTCCACTGTAGCTGGATTCGCTAAGAGAAGCAGTCATTTAGTTAACAGTTAATTCACTGATTGATTTAATCCTGATGAACAGGGTGTATGTAAGTCTCTCCTAGGATACATTTGATCCCACGGTTCATCATTCAAAGACATGTGCCGCCATCCTGGATCTTCTCCCCTTCTCTACCAGGAGAAGCCGGATGGAGCCTCCAAGGACCAGTCAGCCGCGATGCCACAGCGCGTCAGCATGTCCTTCGTGGACACGGTCATGGACGCCATCTCTGCCGACGAGATGCCGCACTGTGAGACCGGTAGGAGGAAGAGGAGCAGTGCGGTGTCTGGGGGATATGAGGAAGGCCCGCCCGGGTGTTGGTTGCTTTGGGGTTAACGTGGCGCACTGTGCTTCAGCTGCCGCAGGGGGGAGCATGCAGGAGGAGATGGGCAGCAGATGTAGCGCGTTCACTCGCATCAATCCCACCACTCCAAAGAAGGAGGAAGGTACGAGGCTCCGCCCCCCCCCCCCCCCCAATCTGTGGTGTGGTTGGCTCTGCTGAGAGCTCAGCAAGCTTATTTTGGCTCTCCCATCAGAAGAGGATCAGAACAACGTGCTGGAGTTGCTCTCAGGGCTGGGGGCGGCCATGTCTGAGCTCGGTGCTACCGCTGGACAGCTGCGGGAGCTGAAGGACGCCAAGCTGACCGAGTTGCAGCAGACTGTGTAGGTGTCTGTGGGTTGGAGGGTGACCGTAAATACACATCCTTTGGTTCATGATGTATTAAATATGAGCCATAGTGCAGTTACATCTATGAATATTGCATTTGTGGCATTTGTTCCAGTGCCAGCCTACAGAGGGAGCTGCAGGCACTCTCTCACAATCACGAGTGTGAAGTCTCCGACCTGAAGGAGCAGAACAGCCGCCTTCAGGCACAGGCGGACCATAATGCAGTGGTACTGCAGCAGAGGGCCCAGGTGAATCGGGGACAAGGGGGGAGAGCTCAGGTTCTTTGACTCGACTGTGTAAATTGGCAGCATTCATCTGGTGTCAGCCTGCATGATCCGTCATGAGTGGAATGACCTGGGAAAATGGCGATGGTTCGAATGACCGTCTCCCTCCTCGCGTAGGACGAGAAAGCGCTGAAGCAGCTTTGCGTGGAGATGGACCAAAGCCAGGAGCTCCTGGTTATGCACCGGGCCGAAAATACTGTAAGACGCCTTTCTCAGATTAACCCGTCGGTGAGTTAGACGCTAACGGCGCTGTTAGCTGGCTAACACGGTGTCTGTTCCGGGCCCTGACCTCCCGCAGGAGCTGCGTAGGGAGGTCTCCGGGCTGCAGCTCTCCCTGCAACGGGCCCAGCTGGAGGTGCAGACCTTGAGGGAGGAGCTTGCCAAGGCTAGTGGCCAGTCGGCACCCAACCTCGAGGCTCTTGACGAGAAGATCCTGTTGCGGAGTGAGGTGGGGCTCTCAGACGGAGGTAGCGGTCCACGGCAGATCGCCTTTCTGCGTGTGTGAGCCTAACCGGATGTGGTTATTTTACCCGAAGGTGGAGAGGCTGAAGAATAGCCTTGCAGAGTCCGAGGACTGCAGATTTAAACTCGTGGAACGAGCCAAGAGACACGTGAGTGTAGGATCGGGGGCATGGGGGTCGCTGGTTGGTCCACAAGCTCATCCACTGGATCCCTGCTGGCCTTGTTCACTAATGATCCCGCCGGATCCCTTTCAGCGGCTGGTCCATGAAACCAACCAGAGGAAAGTGGAACGGGAGCTACAGCTACTGGATGAGATGATAGAGACCGTGAGAAAGGTAGGGGCCGGTGGCTGAACCTTTGGGCCAGTTCGGGCCGGACCTGACTCGGCCGCTTCAGCTCTCAGCAGTGCGTATCTGTACATCTGCTGGGTGTCCAGTGGGCAAACCTAGTTATGATCGACCATGGCATCTGATCACCAGGTCTCTGTGTCTCCACAGACACTCTCCTCTGTTCCAGCTGTGGTGCAGGGTTGCCAGGAACTGCAAAGACTTGTGGAATACCTTGGATAATTGTGAATATTGTGGAATCCTTTTATGTAAAACCACAATTATAAAAGTTACCTCTGAAATGGTCTTATGTGTTGTTTTATATACTAGAACTTAATAAACTTAACTGTAAAATAAATCCAGTGAGGAGTTATGAATTATTTTGGGAACATTCCGGGAGCAAACCAGGATGGGGTGCCAACGCATCACAGGCCTCACCTATGGGCAATTTGGTATACGCAATTAGCCTCAGCATGTTTTTGGACCGCGGGGGGGGGGGGGGGGGGACAACATGCAAACCACACACAGGTCACAGAGGTGTGAGGCGACACAGCTGACCGCTGCACCACCCCTTCCCGCAATCAACACTTACTTTTGAATTAAAGATTTGCTTCTTCTATTTGCTGTTAACATTCCCCAGATATGGAAGTTCAGTTTTCCAGTGGGTGGTGCCGATACATGAAAATGTTTTACATTTAAAAGCACATCTTTCCATTTTTGGTGTCGTGTTACATGTCAGTCTTTGTCAGTACTGTGGTTTATGCTGTCGGTCTGTGCTATTCTGCTGAGTAACATTAGGGGGCGCCTTGCTTTATATGGTATTTTTACCTTGATGGGGCATCAGTGTTTTTAATGTGCTCTCATGCAGTGCTGGTGCTTTCAGTGCTGCAGTTTAAGGGATGATTGGTAGGTTTTTTTTTTTTTTTTTTTGCTGTTGTACCTTGCAGAAACATGTTAAATGTACCTCATTTTGCCCCCTACTATCTAAATCTTTTTTGGGAATATTTCAGTAGACCAAAGTTGCTCCATAAGGATGTCATGACATTTCAAATAGCATGTGGTTTATGCAGCGGGTCGGACATTAAAATATTCTTGATGCTCTTTTTCGTCAAAATAAAATTATGTGAAAAGAAGCATTTGTACTGAATACATGTCTTTGTTCCATATGTCCTGGCTTGAGAATTGTTTCATGTTATAGGATTATTAACCTATATTCACCTTCAACAGTAACTAAGGATTGTATAGACCTGTCAAGTCCTGCTAAAAGCTGGTACTTTTTTTTTTAATATTGCTTCAAAAACATCGTAATTTTGGATGCCTAAATATCAACTTAAGCTGACCTTCAATTGGTTGTTACGTGAAACTTTGTTACATACATTAGAATTTTGGTTTACCATTCACAATGTATGTATTATGAGAATATTTTAAAAACTTATGCAGTGCCCTGTAAAAGTACATAAGTTTATATTTATTTCTAAACTCTGATTTAACACATCTGAGTTTTTTCCTTTTCATATTTCCCTTATACTTCACCTTAAGCGTGCTGAATGCAGAGTAGTGGCTGGGCTCTAAGACCCTCCACACTATATTCCATGATTAAGGACGATGGCCCCATTTGGGCTCTGCCCACCCACCCTGGGTGCTGCTATTCTGTTCCGCTGCACTCTGATGCAATGAGGCGGGTCTGACCTGCTGTTTGAGTTCAGGGGTGGCCCTGAATGTTGTTGCTCATGGGTGGAGTAGGTCAGGACTCCTCACCCATGATCGAAATGTCGCCTAAATCTGCATTTGTCATATTTACTCTAATGTATAACATCGAAATATACATTTAACAGACGCGATGTGCGATTGTGAAAGCGCAAGAATAAACAAGCTTATCTTCATTTTCCCAAGTGGGTTAACTAATGTTAGTGCTGAAATGGGGAATGTGGCTGGATTAACTGCTGTCTGCCGTGTGAGGGACTGGCACCCCATCCAGGGTGTACCCCTACGCCCTATTCTGCCTGGGAGGGACTCCAGCCGTCCCCCCCTCAGTAAGTGACGTAAGAGGTACAGAGCATGTCGCGGCCGGCTGAATGAAGCGCTTTGCCTAAAACACGAAACGGCAATAATTAGCTCACGTAACCTCAGAATATCTTAATTGACTTTCTTTGTGAAATGGAGAAACTGCAGGCCATTGCCTGCCACATCTATCAAACATGTCCGCCTAAAATTAAATCTCAAATGTTATTCAAATTTATTTTCCTGCAGCTTATGCGAAAGTTGTAGCCAATTCTTTTAGTCAACTGTTATTGAAAAAAAGGAATGGCCTTTTGAACAGTTATAATACTGAGCAGAGTGCTACGCTGGTCTGGATAACAGCACAATAACAAAGTATCAAAATATAATTCTGCTTTTGTCAATAACCGCAATTATATCCTTACAGAATACACTTGTGGATTACTGGAACTTTCATGATAAATAATACTGAAAAAAGCACAACTGCCATCATGTGAAGAGGACGTTCATGCAGAGTGAGGCATAAAGCTTTTTATGGTTATTAAAAGGTTTCTGGATTTCTTGAGCTAATTCACTTTTTGGGAATCATTACATGATCATACATAATAATAACAGAACAGAAATCTTTCAAAACAAAAGTTTTCTATGAACGAATTTTCAGAAAATGCATTTAAGATGGGCATCGAAATAATTTACAAAGCTTTGTAAAATATAAATATGTACAGAAAACCTAAATCCAAAACTGCTGAATTACTTTCATACAAGTTTAATATAAACATCTCAGACCTAATTTCGGTACAAAAAGCACATTGTTATACAACCAAACACCAGAAAACACCTCCAGAATCTGACCGACGAGCCCAACTTGATCAAACAGCAGCGCTCGAGAGGATATTGAAACCTCTCTTTTACAGACTTGCACGATGTCAGAATCCAGAGCTCCACCATGTTTGGAGTATAAAAGGACAATTTTTTTAGATTTACTGGTATTCGAAAACCAGTTGCTAACTTCTTGCTTGCTTCACGCCTTTGCTGCTGGGAACGTACAATCCGAAACCTGGGAGCACATTTCACGTCGGCGGTTACACGGCAAACAAAATAAGAGTCCCCCCCTCCAGAATGTTCCATCACCATTACGTAACATACATGCCACATCTCCAAAAAAAAACCAAAACAAATTCAGTAAACTGGCTTCCCAAGGCCAAGCAATTATCTCCCCAGACATCACACTGCAGACACGAACCTCTCCATGTTACCTGTGTACGTTGGGGGTCTCAGGTAACTACTGGCACTGGGTATGGTGCTAGTGTTGTTATATGGAGCTAAAGAGGACAGCTGACCAGGTGACATCCTCCCATAGGGGTCCATCGTATCACTGGTGACACTGGGAGAACTGGGAATTCCCAGGCGACTGGTGGTGCTGTAGATCTGGCTACTGCCTTGCGGATATGCACTCTGCACGGACAGGTGTCCGTTTGGAACAGAGTATGGGAACGCCATGTGACTGGCGGAGCGTGACAGCACGGCCCCACCGCAGGACTGTGCCTGGAAATCCACATTGCTCAGGCTGCACGAGCTGCCCACAGAGCCCAAGTCGGGGCTGAAACTTCGGCTGGGCTGCTGGACGAGATCCCCTCCTGAACCCAGGCCCCCATGGTGCCCGATGATGGTGTTGATGCTGAACATCCGAGACTGGCCAGTGCCAAAAGCAGCCGGGGAGGAGGGGTAGCACGAGGGCGCCACCTGTTGGCTGTACGGCGGACTCACAGTCATGTTCGAATAGACAGGGCCACCATAAGCCGCTCTGGAGATCTGCATGGAGGCGAAAGCTGGGGGCTCAGGGACGTACGCCGAGTAGGTGGTGAAGTCGCACCGCTTGAAGCGTTTCCTCCGGCGCAGGAAACTGCCGCTCTCGAACATGTCCTCGGCGTTAGGGTCCAGAGTCCAGTAGTTGCCCTTGCCGGGCCGTCCGGGCTCCCGCGGGATCTTAATGAAGCAGTCGTTGAGCGTCAAGTTATGGCGGATGGAGTTCTGCCATTTCTTGGAGTTGTCGCGATAGAAGGGGAAGCGCTCTGTGATGAACTTGTAGATGCCTCCAAGCGTGAGCCTACGGTCCGGGGCATTGGCAATTGCCATGGAGATGAGGGCAATGTAGCTGTAGGGGGGCTTGCCCCGCTGTAGCGGCCGTTTCCGGCGACGACCTCGCTGGGGCTCCTCGGGGGAGGCGTGGATGGCCGACAGGGAGACCTCCGAGGCATCCGGGGATGGGTCTTTCTCCACTTTAACCACCGGCATCTCTTCTCGCGTGTATGCGTGCGTGCGTGCGTGCGTGTGTGTCTCTCTCGCAACTCACCACCTCCTTAATTCACCCCGGCGGCACAACATACGTAGAGCAGCCGTAACTATAAATTTTATGTGTCAAGCGAAAGGGAGCTTCATAATTACCCACATGTGCGTCTCTGATCCCACGGAAGGTTCGGGTCAGACCCTAGGCCAGGCCCCCCCCACCACATACCATTGATAATGTCTTCTGGGGAATGAGAAAGCTCCTGAAGAAGAATCTCTAGGACAAACAACCGCAACGTGTAAAGAGGGGTGTCGTCAGGCGAGACTGAGGAGCTGGAGCAAGATACCTGAGATCTACTCTACCTGTGGAGAGTCGGCCACGCCCCCAGCGACATGCTGCATGTTTAAAGGGGCAGACGGAGAAAAGAGGCACGGCCTGCATACATCTCGGGCACTTTCATTGGCTGTAGAACTTTTTTCATTTTAGCTATTTGACATTTTTTCAGTTTACTCAAGATTAAAGCTGCAAAGATTAAAGATGAAAGTTTAAATGCAGGGGGCTCTTAATTTACATAAATCTGGATAGCTGCAAAATGTGAGATATAGAGAGGTTACGGAAGCACACATTGAAAACACATTAAAACCTAATCTGATCATTTGTTTAATGTGTTCGTTTGTATGTATTGCTAGGATATTTTTGGCTTGTGTTTTTTTGCTGTAAGGTATCCTGAATGATATGTGAAGCGAAATTCGACATACGCAAAGGTTTGTAGAACAGATTTCCGTGAGCCAAGAACTGACTGTGTATCCCTAACACAGTTAGCTGTTTAAGAAGAGTACATTTTGTGTGAACGTCGGTTATCAAAAATGAACCACTTAGAGTCTCAAAAAGTGGCAAATCATTCGGGCAAAGGGGGAAAGGGCTCAGGCACTCTCAGCCCCGACGATGCACCTGCTTTTCAATGAAATTATTAAGTTGTGTACCCCCAATAGATTTTGTGCGGTGCAGATGGAAAACCGTTTACACAGCCAACATCACTTCTGCTTAAGGATTACCTTTTTTTTACAGAAGTAAACAAAAAACACCTTATAGGTCTTTTTCAACATCATAGTTGGAATCACAGGCTACTTTTCAGGCCACCAGCGGTGAGCACATTTGTGTAACCTCAGGAAGAAAATCAGTTACATTGGAGAGAAAAGTACATTTTAAGACTAATGACCCTCTTTAGCGGTGGTTTTAACCACGCCTCGTTTTTGCCTGTTTGTTTAGAGGCCAGGGTTGCGTGGACCAGCCCGGACACAAAGATGTAAATGTGGTCGCGAGCTGCTGGACTCCGTGCTAACTGCATGCAAAGTGTATCTCTCGGCCAGCGTGGGCACTGGAGAAAAGGCTGCTGCTGCCGGCAACTGGGGATAGCTGCATTCACATGGCCTGTTTGTCCACGTCATCTGAAGGCTTAAGTGTTGCGCCTGACTTGGGTTCGACCAAGCCTGCAAGCTATTTTTAAAAGTCTGATTCACAGGTCTCAACAATTGGGAAAAATTGTATTTCTGAAAACAACGCAACCGCCACCCAAGAACAGGAATCCTGTGAGAAGCTAGTCCCCCC
>JAODLC010000088.1:940515-951773 GCA_026781145.1 Hippopotamyrus pictus | reverse complement strand
AGCTAGGCCCCCCCCCCCCCCCCACCCCAAACGAGTGCGCTGACAAAGATAAAGAAAAGTCCTTTTGTGACTGGGAAACTGCGGTGACCGGCAAAGGCAGACATCTTGGTCGAGTGGGGGATTGTTTTGAAAGGAGGGTCTGCTGAACCAACAGCTTGTTGAGAAGCTTGTTGCTTACAATGGAGGGGGAATCCAAAGAGGACAGAGATTCAAGATTTCTCATGAGTTCACAGGTACCTGCTCTTGCACTGATGTCCGTGATGAAAACAAACTGCTATCGAAATATATGTATACAGAGATACATAGAACTTAGACAGAAACCCATCATACAAAAAGGCACTGAAACAACTGATTAGATACTGGCACAGAGAAACTACTGCCATTTATGAAGCAATACACAAACATTTTGTATGAATGCTGAAATCACTGACCAGCTGTAAGAAACCTAGGCTCAGGGAACATTCACACTTTTCAGAAGTAGATACCTCATTTTAAACCATGCTAAATCTAGATTCAGTCAACTTAATTATTTGAAAAGCGACCCATTTTTGATGGACGCCAGACACTGTGTACACGTGTGTTCAGCCGAGGGCTAGAACGAGACAAGTTGCAGATTGCCAAACTCCTTTAGGGACACAGTGTCGAAGTGTCACTGTATCAACCTTGAGTAACAGCTACTGATGTCCATGTAAGATCTGGAGCTGGAGCTGAAGTGCTGGCCAACCAATTAGGTGACACAGGGGTTGGTCTAGGGCACCATCTTCTGAGGGGGCGCCGACTTAGCAAGCCAGGTTCATTTTGTCTCAGATGGGGAGTGCCGAAGGGGCTTCGACCGGTACTGTGAAGGTGCAAGAAACCTGGATGATGTTCCCAAATGCGGCCCAGCTCTTGGACCCAAGGCCCTCAAGTGAAACCGTATGTAAAGCAGGAGTTTGTTTACAGGACATGCAAAGACCACAGGCTCCCGGTACGAGCGGGAGGGATACAGGGGAGCACTCTCAGTATGCAAACACACCATCCATCATCCATCTCACTCGGAGCCTGATCCCTCGCCGGAGGGCTGTGTCACTTTCATGCTCCTGCAGTGTGACCCGCACACGATTTCACCCACGATGTACACCTGCCCGGGTCTTTCACGACTCTAATCTGCCCGTATTAATGTTAAATGTCACCGGTGGGGTTTGCGTCTAACGACGAGCCGGAACAAAGGGCAGCTGGAGGGTGGCTTCTCCAGCACAAGATTGTCACCATGTCAGTGCGGAATGCGGCGCTATTGTGCGCCACACACGATCGTGACAGGAATGTGACAGACGTGCACTGACACCGGCGAGGTCACATGACTCAGGAGGTAACACACTGGTGACTAATACCTCAGGCATTTTTTCCAAGAAGAATATTCTCCTCTCTGGTGCCATGGTTTCTTGCTTTCATGGTCAAGTGTTCAAATCCCACCCCTGTCTGTATGTTTTCCCCTGCTGTTCATGTCCCACAATCCTCCTGCAGCCCAAAGATGTGGTTTAAACTACAATTAATCAATCAATCAGTCAGTCAATGTTTCATTTGTCACATACAAAGTTATAGTCTGTACAATTTGCAGTGAAATGTTTAGTTGAAACAGGACACTTAGATAAAGAGACAAGACAAGCAATCATAAATAAAGAGAGTACAACTGGCAGTTAATTGACAGGCGGAGGTTCAAAGTCAGTATTTACATAAGTAAGCTGTACATGAATCTCGAAATGCATGTGAAGTGTGATCCCTGCAATAGGGCACTCACACGTAGATGGGAGGACTTATTCTCCCCCCGGGGTCTATGCTGACCCTACAAATAGCCGTTGAGAGGCACCTCCAAACCCTAAACCTGAAAAATGGCGTCTGCGCAGACAGGAGACGCAAATGAGGGCCTTTAGAATACATGCAGCTGCGCATCGGCACAGCTCAGAGGCAAATGAGGAGTAATCTCTGGGCCTGGGGGCCCATACAGCCGGGGAGACGGCTCTCTGTAAACAAAGGGAGCCAAATGAGCTGGGGGTGGGGGGGGACGACACGGTAGACAGGTACCATTTAACCCCCGCGCCTCCGAACAGCTGGGACAGGTCTGGGGTGTCTGGGCATGTGCGGGCAGGACTGTCACCGTGTGTGGTGTCGACCGTGAAAGATCTGAAGCAATCGCCTCACAGCAGGGCCGCAGACAGGCGAAACAAACCCCACCACAATGGAGGTGGGACTAGACAATGACCACCCTCATTCTTAATAACCCATCAAGCACTGAGAACTACTTCAACGGTAAAGCCCGCCCCCCATGAATTTTTAACCACAATCCGCACAGTGGGTTAGGGGTGAGAAACCACCAAGGGAAGGATGTGGTATTTACAAACATTTCTATAAGCTGACAATAACAAACGGTAGCAAGATATGGCTAATATTACATCCATCCTATCATACACAGTATGCCGCAATTTGAGGAAAAATACATGCCTGCCTTTTAATTAGCTTTAAGAGCTCATCAGTATGCCACGTCTGCGTTTGTGTTCACGTACTGCGCCCTGCGCGCCGACGGCCTTGTTTGCATGGCTGCCGAGGGCCTCGTGCTGCATGCAAAATCTCCAGGTTCCTGGAGCCGCGCCGTTTACATAACTGCAGCTCCACGCTGCTGCCGGCCTGCCGTTAATTGCCCCCCATGTGGGTACCGGTGCCGGCCCTCGCTCTGGGTATGATGGCTCAACAGCGCCCCTGTCTCTGCACCCCCCCTGCTGCGCTGTGCTGATTATCAGTCACCTGCACTGGTATTTACATGAATGTCTAGAGATTAATCAGTGGAAAGTGTGACCCCACTGGACAGAAGAGCGTATGGATTGCTGGCTGTCAGAACAGAAAGGAATAGCATATGGATTGCTGGCCAATATATAGTAATGACTTGGAAAATCAGAACAGTGTTAAATATATTTTGATTTGATTGGTAGACTCTTTGAAGATCAATTCATGTTCATTTTTTTCGAATTATGATGTAATAAATCAGCTTTGAATAATGGATGAATAAATCATATAAATAGTTATGTGCTGGTACTATGGGATGGGAGGAGAGATTCATCTATAACTATTAACCCCCTTCATCCCAAAAACTCATAGAAATGAGGTCCTTTAAGAAGGTATTCGTTTCTGAGACTAATCTTTATATGAAATATATATGACAACGGCTGGCTCTGGGGTGGGGGCACAATGACCTCAACCCATGTTTTCCTATGCCCTGCCTAGAATCATAAAATCATAAAAGCTTTTTCTTTTTTCAGTTCAGGCGCAACACTTAAGCCTTTTATTGGCCAGTTTGGTAGCATAAGACTCTACACTTAAAAGTCTAGTAGCAGCCCTTGTGAAAATGGAAACACCTAAAAATAGTTTCTGTAAAACGAACAAAAAATAAATGTCACGCCACTATTGGAAAAGCTGCAGCAGCCAAAGCCCTGGTCACACGGCTTTTGTTACCTGGCTTTCAGGCATCTTTTCCTCCCCCAGGAAACCTGCCCAAACCTTTTACCCTCCTGTGTCTCCTCCCTCCCCATCCTGCCCGTGTAGAAATGTCCGACTTGCTGAAAGGGAATATGCAGAACTTTTTAACATTGCATGCGGCCACTTGCAGTTCTTGCAACGGTGGGTCGCTGCTGCGGCTTTTGCATGGCTTCTGATCTATTTGCCGCCTCTGCCTCTCCGGTTGCAACTTTGCCTCTCAATTGCACATAAACGTCTGGGTCAACAACTGCTTACATTTTCCTTCTACCTTATGTAGGAGTCTACAGCTGCCCAAAAAAAAAAACAGGGTGAGAGAGGGATGCACCTATAAATGGAAGCTCCCTCACAATCCTTGCACTTCATGCTAAAGATAAAGGCATAGAGAACTGCGATGATCATTTCAATTGATAAAACTAAAAACCAAAATTTCACAGGTTAATAACTCTGACCATAAGCACTTAAGGTATTTTCACAGCTATTTCTTTTTCCTTCACTTTTATTTACTGGGGAAACATGGAGGGTTTTCAATGGTCACAGAATCAGTGGCATTAGACAGCAGCTCTCTATGTACAGGAACAAGGATCCTAGAGTAGGAACCCCTCTCCAGTCGAAGGTAGACAGATGTTTCCCCATCATCCAGCTCAGTCACACCCCATGCCCTGGCAGCCGACGACGGAAAGCTTGGGGGCACTTTACCTAACCCTACCCCTCCCCCACAGCTGCGACACACATCCAAACATCCTCATAATGGGTCTTAATTAGGGGAAACACGGCTTTCCGTGCAGCATTCAGTGAGTGCCGAGGGCAGGGGTGAGGGCCGTGCACATTGCAACGAATGGCGGGGAGCAAACGGGGCCCCCCGCTGGCAGGGAGGCCCGACGTGACTCACGCCGCCCACGACATCAATGCCTGTAGATACCAGATAGCTCATGCCTGAGATTAACACAGGCAGCTGCTGAGTGGTGTCAGTGGAGATCTCTGTAGGTCGCCCAACATGTCGGTATTCGCACAGGCTCATCTCGATGACAAATGGAAGCAGGTATATACCTGGTAAATGGAGCAGTGAAGCTGCTATTCAGAGATTTCATGGGCGTTGAGCTGCCGTTAGGAGAGACAGAAAGTTACTCTTAAAAGCACATACTCTTCCAACAGACTAAATATTAAATCTCCAACTGTATGCGCCCTACTTCCTGGGAGAGACTTCAAGCTCACAAAGATACTTTGCTGGATAAGCAGATGGACGGTGGACCGACAAATATAAAAAGGGCATTTTCCATAAAATGTTTAAAACATATTAATATTGATATGCAGTATTACTCTCCACTTTTTAAATACAAGAGATAAAAACAGGAGGTCCACATAAAATTTCACTTGAAACTTTAAGTGCTTATAATTTTAAAAGGCTAACGCCTGTCAAAACCTATTGCAGCACAAATAATACTGATGTTATATATATACTTGTATTCAGAATATACTAAGAGTTTGAAATATTTTGACAGTGAAAGCTTCTGGAAGATTGCTAGGTTTGGTCCAATGTGCCGGACTGACACTGCATGCCGGTAACACAAAAAGTCCACTTTTATTTTCACTTCCTTCCGGGGACATTACCGACTGCTCCGCTGAACGTCCCGTCCGCCGAGAGACGGGCGGGCAGATTAATAACACTGCCAGTTGGTATACTGCATGATTCTGTCGCAGTGGAGACTCACTGCCTTCCCCTGCCCACCCGAGAATGGCACAGGATGCCCGGGAGGGGAAAACAGTATAAAAAATGCTACTGAGAAAAAAAAGAAAAGAAAAAAAAAAAAAAAAGACTATGGCATGTGTGCCTCTGTGATGCCACCTGCACGCCTGTTTCTTTGGGATTTGTACCTCCTCAATCACTGACACTTACGGATTATCTGCGCTTAACTGAAACGTCGATGCATGCCACATCTTGTGTTCAAAAATGCGGCCCGTCACATGCCGCCTCGCTCCCTGCGCCGTTCCTTGCGTTACTGGCATCGTCCCGAATGCACCAGAATCCTCTTTTTGTTCCATGGATCCATAGGGTTACCCCCCCCGCCCAAAGGTGCGCTTGCTCGGCACACGGTAAACACAGAACCCCCACCCCCGTTACCTGGCACCCAGGACATCTGCTCAGGGCTTTGGGACAGTGTGAAAGGCTGGGCCATTGTGAGGGAGCCGGGGCTCCCACACGGAAAAGGAAGCAGTCTCACAATGGCGCTAAGCTGCTAATGAACAGGCCTTCCTCTCCACGACGACCCTGAAGAGCATGCAGGTGTGTGGAGCAGACCTATTCAGGTCGGCCCACCATTGTGTGCTGCGGAGGGGGGGGGGGGTGATACCCCAAGCTGGGAATTCCCCTAGAAGTCTCTGACAGACTGAACCCCACCTTGCTGTTAAATAAAACGTGAACTGTGTGCCCCAGAAGGAGGGCAGGTTTTAGCAGTGACTGTGAATGGCATTTGGAGACCGCAGACTGATGGATGCCAATGGGCTGGGCGCCTCTGTGAAGCTCCAGGGCTCCTAGACTCGGCATAGGAGCTGGGCAGTGAACCAAAACGTGCTGGGTCAGCTCCCAGAGACGGCAGCGCTACTGCCCCCTTCAGCGTAGTACTTGGTTTATTTATAATAATAAACCACAAATTACCAATAAGGTAGCAATGCAACTCATATACGTCTAAGTTACAAAACCTAAGCGTTTTAAATAAATACACCTAGAAAAGAAGCTGTTTGCAGTTGCAAAAGATCAATTATTTTGAAAGCAAAAGCAAAGGTGGGTATTTTACTGAAGGAATTACGGCAAGTACTTTGCTCAAGGGTACAACAGCCGAACCACCCCTGGGACTTGAGCCAACAACCATCCAGATAAGTGCATCATTAAGCACTGCACTGCCTGTTGCCCAGCTCTCACAGTCTGTGAGGGCAAGGAGTGACTCTGCCAACACCCCCCATCCCCCCCTCCCAGGTGCCATGCCCACCTCAGGCTTTACATAAATGCCATGGAGGTGAAAGCCTGAGGTGGGCAGGGTGGTTACTTCAGGCAGGATTTGACTAACCAGGGTGCCTAAAGTAACCTTTAATTTGTTCGCGTGGAAAAGTCAGACGAGTGTTTGGGTGGGGGTGGGGGGTGGGGGTCACCGCCATGTCATGTCAGAAGCCAGGAAGTCAGTCATGCAGGGAGGACGCTGTCTGCTACACAATGAGAGCCCAGGGTGTGATTGCTTGGTGGGGATTACTGTGTGAGAGGTGGCGTAACGCAATACTTTTTCACCGGTGCTAGACGAAGACACACAGCGCTGCAGAGGTAAACTCGGCTCTAAGGGCGCAGATGGGCCAGAGAATGAAACGGAGAGCCCCAAAGACGAGAAGTGATGCATAGCTTCATGCGTCAGGAAAATAAAATGCAGGGGAACTGCAAAACTGCCTAACCAACAGCGGAAGGCGGCCAACACAAGCAGCACAGATTTCAATTATAACAATGACAAATATGCTACAGCTAATGATAACAACAACAATATGAACAACAACAATAAAATCACAATTTGGACCACTTTCAAAGCTATAAATCCTCCAGACAGATCTGCTTACTTAATGAAAGGAACACAAATTAGCACTGGCAATTGCTGGATTTTCATTGCATATGCGCTCAATGAAAACAAAACATTCCGTGGAAATAGCTATGCTAGTGAAGAGCACAAAAGGACAAATTTAGGCAGGCAAAGCACCAGACCGCCCATAAACAGCTGTGAGAACCAGTAATAGACACTTATTCGCACCTGCGTGCTTGGAAGCAATGCATCGTGGGTATCAAATCAGAGCAGCACGCCGCGATTTCCAAGTGCGTTGTGAGGTCCCCGTTTGTTTTCTGTGCGTTCCCTTCTTTGCATTCCTCGCCTCACTTGTTGATGTATGCATGGCACTATATTTGAATCAACAAATGGATTTGCCCAACAAATATGCAATGGAGTAATTTGCATCCTCATTGGCCGACTTGACATGAAGCCCTGAATCGGCATGTACCCCAGGATCTCTCCTTAATGCCCATAAGATCTGTTGCCAACTCTGGACCAAATCCAACCCTACTTTGTGGTTCCTCTACATAAGTTTTTTTTTTTATTTCAGTAATGAAATAAGCAACCAATAAAACTAATTACAGATTTTGAGGTGTGGTAAGCCACTGTCTATTGCTAAATAATTTCCACTGAGGTGCATAAAAGTGAACCCCATCATCAGTAGGTAACATATAACCAAAACAGTTCGCAGTATGAATACACACACACACACACACAAAGTGCAAAGCCTTGGATTGCTGCCCTGGAGCTACTGCAAATTGTCATAGACACATTTACTTTCTCACAACCTCCAGGTGATCGCTAATTTCCTTGGTGTCCAACACAAAGGCCACTATTTTCCCCCAGTCATAACGCCCCAGCTTCTAACCTGCCTGACTTCCAGCACGAGGATGGGGCGGACGGGGGGGGCAGACACATGTTCTGATTTGTACAGAGGGGAGCCAAGCCCACTGATTTGGCTGGTAGCCAGGTGAATAGGGTGCTAGTATCTACACATTCTAACACACACGCAGTCGTCAACGTGGGAGTGTGTGTTAGGATGTGTGTGTGAAAAAGCAGCCCTCGTGACAGCAGAAAGGAGCTCTCCTCCTTGCCTGCCACTGGTATCTATGATTCAATAGTCGTTTGACCCGTCTTTCTGCTTCATTTATCATCTCTAATTATTGTCTTTCTCAGGTGCTGACAGACGGGGCATTATGGAGCCCGGGCTGGTGTTGAGAGCCGGGCCTTGGTGCTCAAAAGGAAAACTATGCGGAGGGGGCGGGAAGAGGCAGGCAATGACATGGCCCAGCCCACATACATCTCCGACAGTTGGCTCTCTGAGAGACAGGGACGCCATGCAGGGGTCCATAAGGGGAGCAGGGGTTAAATAAAAACTTCGCAGGAGCTTCAGACCTGAGTTGAGCCTGTTGGTTAAAGTGAGTGGCACATGGTTGCACCATTCAGAGATGAAAAATGAGGCAACAAGAAGAGGCAACGACATGGGGCTGTGATGAGTGAGTCAGGGAGACACAAAACCGGGCTGCTAACTAGCGGTGTCTTGCAGCGGCTGGCCCCGGGACCACGTCCCCGCCTGCCCTCTGCAATACAGCCCGTGGGGGAAGAGTCAGAGAACGGGTGCCGCAAGTCAACCAAGTGTTAGACCGTGACCGGTGGAGGTGTGCGGGAGGGTGTGGCATTCCCTGGATGTTCGTTACACGTGGGGGTGGGGGGACATGGCACTACTCCTTCTGAGTCCCACCTGCACTCATCTCTCAAGTCCGGACCATTTCAAACTTTAGATTTCCATAGTTTTACGGGTTCTTAGATTAATTCAAGCAAATCATTCTTAGCTAACAGAATTGCTGCAAATGTCCCAATTATGACATCACAAGCAGGAAGTAATCTGCGAAGTTCGCCTGACATTTGCCTCCTTTTCTAGGAAACTATGTTCTGTCACCATAGCAACCCTACTGCCAGAAATCGCACATGGAGCTACCCAGCCGGACGTCTGCAATTCCGCCAACAGACAAATCGCTGTCACTGTTCGAGGTAAAAGCACGAAATGTTTGGCAAGATTTTACCAGTGTTCTTGCAACACAAATGGCTTCATTTCAAAAGTTTGTGAACAACGAGCTCATGCTAAAGTTTTGATGACACTGGCATGGTAGGTTTTTGGCACAGAAAGGCTGAAATTTAAAAGGACTTTTAATGGCTGACTGCCTGGCTGCCCACTTCATGGTGCCTAGTGACCGTACTGGCACTAAAGTGGTGATGATCACTCTTTGAATCTTGATCTTGACAAGTTTACCCTGAAGGGGTTTAAAAAAATAAAATATTGCACTCAATCATCTGCCAAGTCCACTACTGGCTCTGAGCCTAAACTGTATATTAACCCATAGGATTGATATTCATTGATTGGAGAAATGGCTGCCTTTCCGGTCTTTCCTGTGGCACCTATATACGCATGGCTGCGCTCATAAAAGCGGCAACTGTCAAACGCAGCCTCATAAACATCACCGTTTCTATTTAGAGGACACCTCTGCAGGGGTTTCAGGCAGCTCCAAGTTTCGATGACTTTAGATAAGACATATATTCAACACTGCAACCTCATGGAAAACCGACAGAACAGCTTTTGCGTCAAGTGTGAGAACAAGAACTCAGGGAGGAGGACAAAAAACACACGCCCATCACATGGTGTGGTTGTCATGGAAATAAACGTTCTATGTATTAGTCATCAATTGGCTACCATAAATCCAGGGTGACTACACTCACTGCAAGACAAATGACAGATACACTCTCCGGAGTGGACTAAGACATAGAGTCTATATACTCTAAGGAGGACACTGGAAGTGAAAGGACAGGATACAAACAATGCTCCTCTGACCATTATTCAAGAGTCAGACATTCTCAAAGATACAATTCAAAGATTTTACGCAGTTTTGGTCATATTTCATTATAAATGTATACAGAGGCTAATCACACCAAACATTCATACTCTTCCTACTAGATATTACTATTATTATTATTATTATAGATACTTTTTATTGATCCTCATAGAGAAATTCTTTTCACGCCTCCCCCAACTTGCTCTGTAGATGAGAGCAAACTGGCTTCGCAGGGTAGCCATCCACAGCAGCACCCAGGGAGCTGGGGGGTTAAGGGTCTTGCTCAAGGACTGACCCACAGACATGCTGAGGCTGGACCGGCGCCAATCCGATCACAGGCACAGAGGCTTAGCCCTCTGAGCCACACGTCCACAATGTCCAGACTACAACCATCATAATGTCAAACACCTCTTCACCAAAGAAAATTTACCCATAAGCTTTCCAGCAGCTAAAAGAGCAATTAAACGGTCAACATATTACTTTAGCATGAGAGAATACATAAACACAACAATAGCACAGAAAAGATCAGTGGTCTCTGGAAAACATCGTTAAACGAATCCCTGCTTTTAAGATGTATTACATGCTTCATTTTCTGTTCATCATAATCCCTCTGACATCTATGAAACCTGGGACCTTTTTCGAAGGCTGCGATTTAACAGGCAGTATGTTCCCACTGTCTGCACCAAGGAGCCCCAGATAAAACATTTCACAGAAAAGACATGAACAGTGAATGTTTCTTTTTACAGATATAAGAACGACTTGTACATTGAGTTCACAGTACAAAGCCAAGTGCAGGCTTATCATTTTCTCAGCTTGACAAAACACCCTTTTTCCCCCCTTCAACTTTACACCATGCTGTCAACACAAATGTTCATGTCGAAACACAGTATAGAATCAGAAAGGCATTGTGGTATTAGTAACACTTAATCTCCATGTCTCTCCTCACCCTGTCAGGTTACCCATTTTTTTGGCAGCTCTGTTCACTCCAGGGATTGTCTACCAAGACTCAACACATATACATTGTACAGTAGGAAATGATGAAAACGAGCTAATATACCCCGAGATGATCAGTTACACGGATCTTCTCTATGACATCGTCCCATTGTGATCCAACCTCCCGTGACCCAGGACTGCCTGTCATCCTTATTACAAGATTAGTCGCTACGAATATCTTGTATGGCGCTGTGCATTGACTATATTATTGTTTTTAAGTTTACGAAAATCTCTTAAGGCCACTTAAAATTAATAAATTGTTTTACATGGCCGCCCGCCTCAATTTTTTGGTGCCGCCTCGATTTTTTTAATA
>JAODLC010000088.1:923565-940415 GCA_026781145.1 Hippopotamyrus pictus | reverse complement strand
ACAAATTAAAGTTTAATTTTCTAGTTTTAGTATATCTCTGTTGCCGTTCGTCTTTTCGCTAAAAATATAAAATCCCCTAGTCACCAATATTTTAGAAGTTTGAGTCATGTAAAACAATTTATTAATTTTAAGTGGCCTAAAGCCAGAACAAAATGTGCCTCATAAATTACTTGTACGAATTATATTAACTGAAAGCGTTGCTGTTATCCGTGGGTGTGACACGCATCACAACTAGAGAGTCTGAATATTGAATAAAAAAATGATTCATTTAACTGTCTTTCCGTGCATTCGAATGCAACAAAAACATTTTCTCCTATTCGAAATTAGCTATTTTATACAGCATAGTAGCTGATAAATACACAGCAAAAAAGAATCATGTTCTAAACTAAGGATGGACATTTTGTTTGTATGCATTTAAAGAATTTAGAGTAAGAAATCTAAGTACAACCGATTCATAAACCCACATGTTAAATGCACTTAATACATGTCTTAATTATAATACATGTTTTGGCTATAAACCTAATTAACCGAACCGCCCTCGCGCTGTTTGTGTCTCTAATTCGCCCATAGTGTATGACTGTGTTCCCTGCCATATGCTGCCTGGAATAGGGTCCAGGTCCACCCGAGATCCTGTCCAGGATAAGTGACTGAGAAATGGATAGATACTACTAAGGAAAAATGGTTGTCAATAAATAGACCAAGATCATTTAACACCTAAGATCATTCTGGTGGGTAACAGCACCGCTTAGCGTTTCATTAAATCGTTGCAGCGTCCTCCTTTATTGAAGGAGTTAACAAACGTTCAGGTAAACTACTTTATCCTGGTGTTCAGGTAAACTATTACAAGCCTACCTTTTCGACCAGAATATATGGTAGACTGCCGTCATTTGGTTAATTTCTGAGCAAAATGCTTCTCCAGAATGATTCACCTCGCCCGGAGGTCAGATAATTCTCAGAGCTTCGTTAATTATTTATTTTCCCATAATCTTATGGTTTCTTTTTTAAAACAGTGTATATTTCCAACTATTTTAAACAGCGTAACATTAATTTTACCTTTTCTTTCTTAAGGAATTGTTCATATTTCCGAAACACCAAACAGAAGGATGTTCTCCAATGTATTGCAGTTACCTAGCCCTAAAGATGTGCGGATAAATATAGAAATTTCGATCACAATGGTTCATTTTTTAACATCGATTCTAACGTTAAAATACTGATTTTTACCTGCTATGTATACTACTATGTTGTATATATTTAAATTATTATATGGAGCCGGATATGAACTATTACCAGGTCAATATGTTAGAATAGGAACTACTTCTCTTTCCGCCTGCTCTTTCTGCTCCAGACTGAGAACTACGGCTTCACGCGAGCTGTGGGAGAGGGAAGGTGCACGTGCAGTTGGTAGCGCGGGAAACCGATGGAAAAGAATGCGTAACTAAGTGTGGAGTTATTTAAAACCACAAGATGGTAACGACGCAAAATGTAATATTCGCCAAAGTACTGTCCGAAACTACAGTACTTCATACAGCACTATTCCGGTATTTCAAATGAATTTTGGGTATTTATGAATGAAGTTGCATGACTCAGTTTTTTGGTTGTTAGCAGAATGAGGTGGTCTACTTAATAATACATGTACTGTATATATGGGCTGTACGCTAATGTAGTAGCTACAGGCTTCTATTTAAAATACGGTAAACATTATTTTTACTCAGTCTTAGGAAACAAAACTTAAAAAGCTTTGCAGTTTTAATAATTATCTTGTATATGTAAAACAATCAGTATAAAGCTTACTGCCGCTGCTTTTACCTAAGCTCTACTTTGAGCCATTCATAATAATTTTCCTCCCTATTAGACTCATTCATTCACAGTTTGGTGTGTTGGTGAGAAACTTAACAAAAGTGATAAGTTCTGTTTGGCTATGGTTTATTGTGGGGAAATTTCTTTTTTGTTGTTTTATAAATATCCATCCATTTTCTGGAGCCGCATGATGACACTGGGAGAACATGCAAACTTCACACTCATGGAGCTCTTTTAGCAGCTGGAGACTCGAACACTGGTCCTGGAGTTGGGAGGCAACAGTGCTAACAACCACGGTACTGTGCTGCCCCTGTATGAAAAAATATTGCAAAAATTGAAATTACTGCATTATGATATTTTCCCAAAATTGCTTTGCACTATTTTCATTTAGTTCCCAAGCAGACACCCCTGGCTTCTGGGATAGGCTCCAGACACCCCACAAGCCTGAATAGGACAAGCAGGTACAGTATATGGAGGGATGGACTATTTGCATTTAATGCACACAAAAGACTTAAGAATATGGGGATTGGGATCAGCCAACTTTGGTATAGGTTCAAACTGGATCGAAAACGAAATTATTGGTATTGCACGTCCCAACTTGATCCTACTTCATTTTACTACATTAGATACGGAGAGCGAATGAAGAGTCGATGTGTCACATCACGTAGCTCTGCCTTGGTGTTTATTTCATTAAGTAACATACACATATTTGTCACATCAAGCAATATATTTTCTTTCACTTTAGGACTGAGAGGAAAAAATACAAAAATAAATAAAATACTAATCCAAGGACAAGAGAAAGAGAGAGAATACACGTCTACAAATGCACTTCTATAAATAAAATATGGTGAATGCGCTCATGCGGACAGGGGGTGAAAACAGCTGTACAATCCTCATTGAGGGCAAAAATACTGAAAGTTAAAAAAAATGGAAAAAAAACATAACCTCAGGTAGGAAAATATCAAACCCAGACCTGATGTCATTTCCAGCTACACCTGGACGTTTGCTTTCTCATTTTTTACCATCAGTACTACACACCCTTCCGATCTTTCCATTTATTTCCTTTTTACTAAGAGATGTCCAAAATGATAAAGCAAACGAATACCTGAGAAAAGCAGGGAGCAAAATAATCATAATTAACCACCTCCCCTGCATCATGTGACCACAATCCCCCAGCTCTTCTAAACAAAACGATTTTTAATTATTAAACCATTTTAGAAGTTGATTTACATGCTCAAAGAGTAGAGTACGTGTCGGAAGCCAATATACAGTAAATGTTTTTCCAAGATGCTTGAATTTACCCAGGAGTATCAAGCATTGATCAACGAGAAACACACAGAACAGGTGACGTCGTGATTCAGCTGCTAATGCTTTTTGTACATTGTTCAGTCATTGCTAAAATCCTTGATTTTTTTTTGTATGCAGGGGTGCCACTAGATTTGAAGGCATATGAAATTAGGCCCCTAACCCAGACAAATCCAGTCATATTCCAATTTTTTTTACGGCCCTTGTCACTCAGTCCTAATCTTATTAATCCCTGCCCCCCCCCCCCTTTATGGTACCCCTGATTGTATGTCCCTTACATATACAATGGTCCTTTGACAGTTTACTTTGAGAATAACCCAAAACTTTGAATGCTGGATGATGGTAAAACTAGTATTTGGCTCAGCTAACACGCAGCCAGTGAAAGAAAACCATTGTTTTTTCGGCTGCAGGGTACATAGTTACGTCAATAATCAAAAATCTGATATCTTTACAATACAATACATAGATCAGTTTCACAAATAGATCATTTTTAACCATTGATGTGTTTTGTTATTTGCTTTAAGACAGTGTTTCTTGAAATTTTGCACATCACTTACAAATTTTAATATAATTAGTATCTCGTCCATGTCTGAAAAATTAATATTCACAGTACGCTATCACTGTCCCATACGAATACGTGTGGTCAGGAGAAATGCACAGAAACACACCACGTGGTACTGACACCTTTTGCAAAGCAGTGTAAATTTTACCTTTTGATAAGGATCTTCACATAAAAGCACCTACTCTTTTCCTAACTCATTGCAATTTCATGGGCAACAGCTCCAGTGTCTCTGCCATGCAGGTGGGAGTGGGACTTTCCAATCAGTCCTGACTGAATTCCGGTCAGGTTCCAGCCCCTGCATCATGTGGAATGTGCTTAGAACTCAGGAATGATGCGGGGCGTCATTTCAGGAATGAAGGTAGAGCATATTAATACACGGGACACAGACGTGATAACACTCTGTAGAACAGGTGCAATTATGTTCCGTGTGCAAATAACAGACCGCAATGATATAAAGTAAACAAGCGAAACGCGGTGGGGATCGTTATCAGAGGGATTATCGAGCATGCAAGAGCTAAATTGAATACCCTTACATTTTTTTTTGGTTCATATTTATAGACACAAATGTATCGATCTCAGAAAAGCATTTCTCAGACTTGAATCCCGTAGTTTCGACACCCCAATGTCTCATTTCAAAGCCTGGAAGTTCCTGGTATCATTTTTGATCATGTGAAGAGAGGATACACTGGTGATCCGCATGGTGCAAACAAATGAACACAAGTAAAGGCGGGGAAAAGTGGGGTGGGGGCATTGTGGATGTCTTTTGTGGAGAGAAATGGTAACGAAAAGAAATGAATGTATGCACTGCACATGTACACTAATTTGATGGTGAGGTGTGATTATGTTTTATCTTTAATATTCTGCGCTGTATGCAGAAGGTGTTAACTTCTTCACAGCTGCCCCGTTGGTGAGCTGGGTCACCGTGCCGGAGAGAGATTAGTGCGGAAGTGCCACCAGGATGTCCACGTAGTTGACGGGAAAGAAGCCGGATTGACCGTGCAGCATGCCCTCGTACCAGTTGTCGTCAATCTTGTTGGTCAGGGTGATGATGTCACCCTCCTTGAAGCCCAGCTCTCCCTCGTTCTCCGGGTCGAAATCGTACAGCGCACGGCAGCAGGGCTGGTCCATGGGGGCTGAGTAACCAAAGGGAGACGGGGGGAGGACAGCAGGGTTAAGAGGACGGTGGTGACGGAAGACACGTCCCAGAAATGCAGAAGAGTATGACAGGTGCTGCAGATGAATTATTCAAATAATACTTCAAGTAGTTCAAAGTTGGAAGGAAAATGCTCTTGTGAATACTACTTCACCTGACCTTTTTTATTGTACATTTACCGAATGCTTTTATCCAAAGTGATTTACAGTAGTTTGAAGGGTTACAATTTAGGTGTGCACTCTGGGATTCAAACCCACAGCCTATGCATTGTTAGCACGGTGCTCTTGTTCAGCTATGGAAGCAATATTTTGTAAATATTCAGCCTAAAACTAAAACAACTAAAACTGTCAGGTGATAAGTATGCTTGTAAAACACAGATCTACCTGGAGACCTCCGTGGAGACTTGGCAGAGCCTTGGTAGCCTGGGCCTCCATTTTGGTTCTCGCTGGTGTAGAAGTCCATGCTGGTACGGGGCTTGGGGACGTACTCTTTCCTGGGCTTAGCAGAAGCATCTTTTATCCTTCAGGCAATGTGAAACAGACACGACAACAAGGTTCCTCAGCCAGTAGGAGTCATCTACCTAATATGAGCAAGAAAGTTAAGCAAAGACAGCCAGAGTGTCTCTTCACCACTCTCCAAGACACATTATCTATGCTTAATTGTCTCTCTTAGTACCTTTTTGAGCCGATCCAGGCGTTTTTTTTAATTGATGTGTATCGGCTGCCACAGTCTGATCCAAAGCCCGTTCTATTTAATTTACCCTCTCTGCCAAATTTACATCAGCTGTGCAGATTACAAGGTTCTGTCACACACTACAGTAAGCCTGAGGCACATGGCTTGCAACTGCAAACTATCAGCCGTGTGGAAATTCTTCAAACTAGCAACTCAAAGCAGCCCAACAGCTACCAGCAATGTTTGCAAAGCCATCCTCTCAAGAGGAGGTAACAGCATAATGTTATTACAACAAATAATTCGGCACTTGCCGAAACATCATAAGGAAGACTACTGTAAGAATTACAAATACATCTACTGTATGGGTATGTATATACATGTTTATTAAAAGATCGGATCCAGACTCGGAATTGCCATATATTGATACTGAATGGATCAGATAGAATCTGGGTACCAAAAAAGTAGATCAGGACATTCTTAGCAATATGGGGTGACTGGGGCACAGTGGAAGGACTCCCTGGACTTAGCCTTGCTCTGAGGATGGTCATTAAAGGACGGACCTGTTCTCAATCTTGCCATTGAGCTGTTGCAGGATCTCAGAGGCCTGTCTGTGGTAGTCCAGCTGGGCCTGCACCAGTGCGGCCAGCTGGCTGACTTGCTCGATCTGCTAATACAAATACAAGAAGCACGGGTGGACTGTTACGTTCGTCTGTCTGTGTTCTCACTTCATGCCAAGGTCCAATACCCTGGGCAATGTGGGAAAGCATCTCTCCATACTGCATTTGTCATGTGACTCAACCCTGTCACCTGACACAATCGCAGCATCCTTAGGTTCTAGGTCTTGTTAAAAGAATGCAGCACCGGTAGGTCAAAATGTGGAAGATTTCAAGCATCACGAGCAGTATAAAATCTCTCCTAAACACTTCAGAACAGACCTTCAGACAATCAGAGCTTTGCTTGACAAGGTGTGATAAGGACATACATCATCACTTCACACCAGTGCACAAGGCGAGGGCCATGGTTGCCATGGTTTCAACTGAAAGGGAAGAGACTTTAATGGATGCAAAACATGCCCTTTTGACAAGTAGGAAAGGTGCCAAACATGAAGATGGTAGGCTAGGGCATCACAAGGCCAAAATGGTTAGGAAACATGTCATCCTTACATCACTTTCGAGCAAATTGAACATGCTCTGCTCAGCGATCTCTTTGGAGTCGTCAAACTTCTCCAGGGCTTGCTTGATCTCATCTTCCTGCACTTTGCCCTGTCTCTTCTTCTTGTAGTCAAAGTCGAGTCGCCGACCCTCCAGCTTCTTCAGGTGGTGCTGCAATGACAGGGACATGTCAGTGTGGGCTCTGGCTAAGTCTGAGCCCAGCATGTGCTCCTGTTGGTCAAGTGTCTTGTTGGCCGCAGGGTTCAGTTCATACTTATATTTAGCTAGTAAGATTCCCTGCTCTGGCCTATTAGCCTTTACTGAGTAGCATTCTTGCAGAGGAACCATCTGAAAATTGGACAATTAGTTCAATAATCTTAATGAATTCATGTGCCTTATCTTCAAAAGTATGCTGTTGACAATCATCTTACCTCAAAAATAACCATCCTTGAACTAGTTATTTTGGACCAGACTGGGGGAGTGGCTGGAGTTCATGTCAGGTAATACAGGACAGGCCCGTAGCCAGAAGTAAATTTGGTGGTGGGGGGGGAGTTACCCACAGTAGTCCTCCTTAATAGGTTTTGCCGATGGGGGAGGGGGGGCACCAAGCAAATTTCAGGGGTGGGGTTAAAACCCGTAATTTTTCTAAGTTCCTAATTGGCAACTGTCAATTTCCGGAGGAGGGGATGGGGGTTACATGTCTGGTACTGGGCACAAGACTGGGATTGAATGTGCGGTTCATTGCAGGACACATCCATGCATACACTGACACACATAGTGACACACTGCAGGCGAGTTAGAAATGCCAGATAGCCCAATAGGAAACATATGTATTGTGGAGAGGACAGGCAGGTGTCTCACACACAGAGTAGGCTTGGGATTCACGCCCCAACCCTGGAGGTGTGAGACAACGGTGCTACCCTTAAGAATCATTTTTATTCTTAATTAAAATATTTTTTATGTTGAATTTGTAGACACATTAAAAGACCCAGGAGCAGCAGCCTTATTGCCTTGTTGGTCCACACCTGTATTTCCTTCAGGTCTTTGTCGTAGAGGTTCTGCAGTGGGTCGATGAAGTTCTGCTTCACTTCTATGTCCAGGGAGTCCTTCACCTCCCCCAGCTCTTTCATGGCCTCACCAGTGTCTAAGAGAACCAGCCCTGGGGAAAAGAAATGGACACTGAGACCTTGAACAGAATGAAGTCATCCACCACGGTTTACGCCCGCAGAGATGCTTCCAGACTAAAATATTTCTACATTTCCTTCCATTGGCATAGTATGATGAAACAATGTTTTCCGTTAATTAAAATCTTCAGTATCTAAGTCGGACATAGGTTAAAAGCAGTTTCACAGTTGATTTATACCGTTTACTGTTAATGTTGTCTATGAATTGGTCTGTAATGTCCATCTGAGTTACTAATTCTGATATGGAAGTTAAGTTAAACCTAAGCAATTCATCATTATACCAAAGTTGGAATCCTCGCCCAGCTCCCTGCCGAACTTGAGCATGGACTCGCCAAGCACAGTTTCGGCCTGCGTGTACCCCGGGCCCTTCTCCTGACCCCTGATCTTGGACATGGAGTTGATCATGCTCATCTTGGCTCTGGACGCTGTGAGGAGGCAGACAGGTAGAATCAATTATGTCTATAGTTCCCTAAGAGAACATACGCTACTGTGCTGCATAGGTTTATGGGTCCTTTGCGTTGACCATTTGACAAGGCTTACCAGGATTGGGTTGCAGGTATTCTGTTGTCTTGGTCATTATATCTAACACTGCCCTAGCAGTGACGTCCACTTTCTACAGCCAAGGACAAGAGAGAGAATGTGTGAGACATTTTGACATGTTAATGTCCCTAAAATGCCCTCAAATCCAAAATAAATTTCAACTGAAAGTATGTCACTACGACCTGATGAACTTCTCAGAAGGAGAAACCACACAGGAGCATAACATGGATCTGACAAAATGTGCTGTCCTTTTTTGTTTAGTTTTACAGTATAAATGTATGAATAAGGTGAGATCAAAAGTGACAGTGTCCCAAATGTGTCATTCTCATATGAGGACTGAGAATTAACCCTCACTTTGGTTAAGGTGCCTTTTAGAGTAAAGAGATAGTGAACATGCACCAGAGTCACTCTGGAGAACCCAGAACTCCTTGCTCACCATGATCTTCTGCAAAGGTGATCTCATGGGAGTTTTACTTACACAAAAATGTTCTTAAGGACAGAAGGGGAAATGATTGATACAGAGAGATAACCAGTCAAGCCAAGAGGTGGGTCCAACCAATCAGATGTCTTGGTCCCGCCTCCTCTAGTTGCTTGGACCCACCACCCTCTACAACCTGATTGGTTATCTCTCTGAACCAATTGTTTTTCCTTCTGCCCTCAGAATATTTTTGTGTAAGTAAATCTCCCTTAGCTGAAAACAAACTGAAGAGCTCCTACCTTTTCCATGTCCATGAATTCATCATCCAGTTTGGTCCCTTCAGCTCCTCCAACCTTCTCACTCACTTTCTGGATTGTCAAAAAAAAACATGGGAAGTCAGGACTCAAATGACCAGGAAGCACTATGGAACCTGCACATTTTAAATCCCAAAATTTATCCCGGTGCTCTTATTCAGCACCCTGGAGATATTAACTCTCTGATGTTGTCGGCTGTCCCGTCCCAGAGAGGCCCCAGAGCAGAATTAAGGTCAATTTATCCCAAAAGGGAATATGATGTTAAGGACATGATCTTGGAACTTGGATGACTTTGGTAATGTCTGGAGGTCAGACTGGCCTGGCAGCTTCCGTCGGCCTGTTTTGGGAGTTAATGCATTCTGACATGGTAGCTAGGGCTGACTGAACCGGGAACCCAATGGCAAGACGCACTGAGCTCAATGGAAGTAGCTCAAATTGAACTGGTATTAACCCACATAGAAACCTTAGAGGTATTTCTGCCCAAATGCAGGTTAGCAGAGAGGCTTTTTATTTGGTTACCGGGATGGATATCCACTTTCCACTCTCTCATGTGGTGAAACTAGATCATGGTACATATAACCATATGGTACATGTTTGGTTAGTAATCCAGAAAACTATCCTATATCCATCTATCCGTCCATGCAGCTAGAATATATTCTCATCCAAGAGCAATTCGATGGACCAAGGCAGTGTCTCCACATAAAAGCATTGTACTCGCCCCTGAGATCTCTCAAAGGATGATGTCAAGGAGTGACTAAGATGATCACTCATGGACAAGATGAATGTTGTGACAGAAGACTGCCAATGATCCACCTCCCTGCTACGAAACAGGCCTCATACTGCAGTATTTTGCCCACTGGCCCTGCTAGTCCTTTATTTTAATCTGTGTCAGAAGCCTGTTACCATGTGCATCTGTAAATCACAGGTTAAGAATGACTCCTCTCTGGGGACTTCAGATAACGCAGTGAGGACTGTTCCATTTCAGGGCACCACTCAGCTTTCCCCATGGTGAGGAGCTCGCTGGCATGGGATGGAAAGATTAACCACTGCGGGGGGGGGGGAGCTCTGGGGGTCTACGTTTGTCTTTGTTAATCCAGGGTTTACGTGAAACAGGGCAGATTCACATCCAGCGCTAATAAGCTGGATTTTATTACTGACAGTTTTGCATCATTTAGCTCAACGTTTGTTCATGTGATGCTTTGCTCCAAAACAACAGAAATATTTTCGCTTTCTAAAGTACCTACTGTGTCTGGAACAGTTTAGGTAGAGTATTTGGGGTTTTTTTAGGGCACACTATACCTCTGAAGCCCTAACAGTGATGTTCCAAAGTAGTGCTTTATGAATTAAGGCAATGGGTTCCAGTCCCCAAGTTAAAGAACCAATCAGCAGCCCCTGGATAATGAGGTAGACTTGATTTAAAAGCAGAAGACTTGAATCCATGGGTCATTGTCCTCTGCTTCTACGTGTCTCCGCCTTCATTCTCTAAGTGGCCAATCAAAATGGATATGCTCCATTAAACATACAACAACAAGATGTTTTAGTGGCCAGCACACAATTGTTCAGAGTCCTTCAATAGGACAAGTGCTAGATTGACAGAAGCATAAACCATTCAGAGAATATAAAGAATAGGGGAATTAAGCCCAAGTCAAAGCTGATGTCTTTACTAGTGGCAGAATCTTTTAGAAGTTAAATTCCTTCATTGGTGGATTTATATTACTACATTCTCTCCCAGGATGTGTCTGAGTATGAATACATGGTAAATTCATGTGTGCTTTAGAAAAGCAGCATCTTTGGGTTGCACAGTGCAGAGTCGTTTCTTCACAGACTGAATTGCACTGCAGTTTTGGAAAACTTTACAGTGAAGTCCATTCGAGCTATTTAATGATTTAGTGTGTCCGTGTAATGAGTCTGGACAGTGTTCCCTGAAGCTGAGCTTCATTACCTGTCAGAAATGCAGCCCCGTAACTTCAGAAAAGGCAGCGTTTGAGAATTACATTTGCTTCCTAGAGCAGAAAACCTCTTAATCCTCCCTTTAATCGCCTTTTGTCCATTCCAGAAGAAGACAACCCAGCTGAAGATGGGAACACATTTTAGCCTTGTACTCTGAAGGGCGACGGGAGGGGTAACAAGAATGTTCTGGAAGCAGTAAACGCCTGCGCCCATATAGGAGTGCCACACGGGCAGTAGAACACAGTGTGAGTCACGCAGCTGCCTGGTCCGCACCGCCTTCATCTGGTCCTGGCCCATTACCCATACAACCCCCCCCCAATTCTCCAGTCCTGATCCAGAAGTGTGCAGCCTGGGCGTAAATATCACAACTATGCCAGTTAGCTAGGGGGTGAACTAGGGATATGATTACTGTGTAATGAGCAGGGAGATGGGGGCTTGCAGTGATGGGGAGGCGAATATCGCGGCCTCAAAATCCCTACTGCAAGCCAGTCCACCTCCCTGCCCCCTCTCCTGCACTCAGCAGCGTCAGATGGGGCTCACAGCGGGGGCACCCTGCTTTTCCAAAAAATGCGGCAGGAAGTGCTTGCATAAGCCCCCGGGGCGGCGCTCTTCCAGCACGGCTGAGTGTGACCGAGGCGGCCAGCATCCCGCGTAAAAACGCACCATTCCCCGAGGTTTTTCCGGTTATTTTCACCGCCTGGCGCCATCACGGCGCATAGTGTGACTTTGCCCACTCTAATCTTTGTTACACCTCTCCTCTGGAACCAATCGGAGGTCTATAAAAAGTAAAAAGCAGTACTCTGTGGGTAACAAATGACACGTAAATGTTACAGATTTTAAAAGAACAGAATACAATATACTTCTATATTGTTGACTAACGTGGGATGGAGAGTTTTATACTTCCTGAGAGCTAGTATCTGTTTCTACTAAAACATCAAATCACGTTTTACTGGATAGTGGAGAATTCACAAGCACTTTTGTTTTAAATGTCTCTGCAAAAAACACTGCAGGACCGAGAAATTCAGCGCACAGGAGAAGTGAGTCATCAGTCATCTTAATGTGACAAGATTTACTGAAAGTCGCTTCTCTCACGGCCCTTTTCAACAGGGCAATTTATTTTCGGTCGGCACATCTTGGGATAAATATTAAAATCCAAAAAGTCTGGATTCGGGGGGAAACGTGACTCTTGAATGACAGATAATGAAGGGCTGTTTGGATTTACAGCTAGCACCGGAAATATGAGAAATATCCAATCCATACACTTAGACCATCCCGTATCTGGTAAGAGGAAACCCATCATCCCAAACCAAAACTCAACCCTTTCTTATACTATACATCGTAAACAAACAATGCCATGGTAAACAGCCTCAAAATACCTCCGGAATCAGTGACGTTCTGATGACTCGTAAGGTATCGGCAAGAAAAACAGGAGGAGAGCGAATGCATCATCGGCAGCGCTGCGTAACAAGGGCACGCGGTGTCCCTAATCCCCGAGCTCTTACGTAAGGCAGCGGTGGTGGTCCAGCCTATGTGGGATTCCTGCATGCTGCTGGAATGTAAAGAGGGATCTGATTGGACGGGAGGCAGGGAGGAGGCTCTTATTCTAATGTGGACCTGGACATCTCACCCTCACCGCCTCTGAGGAGGCTTCACCTCCTCCTGACGCAAACAAAACTGCGGTTTCAATGTAACCGCTCCGCTTCAGAACCTCACAGCGAGTCAGACATACATAGGCGGCCGTGTCGGTTGGGCTGCGTATGCCCAGATGCTCGACGTGGGAGAGGAATCACCCTCGGCCAGAGCCGTTCAAGCGAGGTCTTCTGGCGCGCTAAAAATAGCCTCGGAATCAGCCTCTGATGCCGGCGAGGAGATGCGGCTCAACTGCTCCATGACTCACTGACACCAGGGAACGGGGGGGGGGGGTGGGGGACACAGCAGGTGAATGAGAGGTGACCTTTAACCTCCAGGATTCATGTCATGCGAGTGGCTTCATGTTAACGGCGGGGGAGCGACAGGGATGGGTCACCATTTCGTGATTAATAATTTACAGTAGCCTAACACAGAGACGTTCAGTCCTCAAAAAATCTCTCCTTTCTGTTTACCTACTAACATACTTAGAACCACATATACTTTAAATACAGAACCCTGTTTACCCGCCATGTAAATGTAACTTCCCTCTATCTGGGTCACTTCATTGTAGCGAGAGACTGAAATCTTACTCTGTTGGGTGTGAAGCTGATCTCAGACCTGCTCTGACTACAAAGTGCGGCAGGCAGAAGCAGCAGATTGCCTACGCCATACCATGCGATTGGTATTCCTGGCAGGAATACTATGTGTTTGACAGAGCATGTTCACACGGGCGCGTGACACTCATCCAGGAGAGCAGCATGTCGCTCAGCGAGGGCCGAGGACCCGTGAGCCGTCCTGCCTGAATGCCTGACCTTTCTCATGTCCTTCCCTGGGGGGGGAGGTGACGCTTATCTGCATATAAAATGAAGTCACCTGGGGGAACCGGTGAAGGCTTGCTCTACACACCGCGGAAATCCTCCCCCCACCCCTGGCTGGCTCTCAACTACCCCCAGTGCGGTGGAGCTCGGAGAAAAAACTGGCTGAATCACTATAGCGCAGAAGAACTCTGCAGCTCATACTAACCAGCCTGTTTGCGAAGGAGAGCCGTACACAGACCCCACACCATCTACACGGGTGTCACGGTAACCGCCTCATGGTACCTGCCATGACGGGAACGTGACGGACAGCACCCTCCCATTCCTTCCTTCACTTTCCTCCGGATGCTGGGCATTTTCCAGTGAATTGCAGTCCTTGACAGCGGACTTGATTTTCTGCCAAGGCCCCTGGCAAACGATTCTCCCTATACAGTATTATTAATGTCTTTTCTTAACAGCTGCTGGCCCTCATTTGTCGGGGCTGTGGGGGTGGGGGGCTGGGCAGTCAAAGACTCCATTGCATTTAGGGGAATTTGAAGGCAGTCTTTCTGTGCTCCTGGGGGGCAAATAAGACATCTGCTGTTTGTTTGAAGCTTGGTTGTTTTCTAACCACCCTCAACTGGGTTACGTTTACATTACATTTTATTTATTAAGCAGATGCTGTGATTCAAATTAATGTCAATCTAAGAAGTCACAGTCAGACAGGCCTTGAACCAAGTAGGGGTTAAGGGTCGCGCTTAGCTAAAATCACTCTGCCAATTCTGGGATTTGAACCAGCGACCATCCGATCACAAGCACAGCATGCTAACCCACTGAACCACACACCGCCCAAAGCACCAATGGTAACCCCTAACAAAGCTTTAATACTGTTTACCACAGTTTGATCAACTTATATTAAATAATTCAGTATACAGAAGCTCCTCACTTAACAATGGTTCGACTTACGATATTTTGACTTTACAGTGGTGCGATAGCAATGGACATTCAGTAGTCTTCAGACTTTGAATTCTGATCTTTACCATATGCCATCCGATACTTCCAGCTGATGCCGGCCAATGGCAGCATCCACCCAGCCACGTTTCCCGTCTCGTTAGCCATCACGAACGTAAACATCTCAGGCTGTGCGTAACAAAGTATCGCACTGTTTTTATTCTCCTGTTTACCTAAATAAACTTGTATTCCTTCATTTGCTTTTCAGTTACTGGTATTTAGTTAGCTATAGTAATTGTTTATTTACTTATTCAATGACAGTAGTTATTTATTTACTATTTATTATATTCATATTTCACTTATGATATTTTCCACTTACAATTCATGGGAATGTAGCCTCATTATGAGTTAAGGAGCACCTGTACTAATAATCAGTAAACGGCAAACCCAAACCGTAATCTGGCAAAAAATCTGTTGCCTTCTCATGTAGACATTACACTCTGACCCCGTATGTCAGCATCCGTACAGGGGCCAGACAACGTCTCTTTCAGCCTCTCCTCTGGTCCAAGAGCACTGGACTCAAGAAGCACAGATCACACACCGACCACTAGGAGCAGAGGGGCCACTAGCAACGCGACAAAAACAGGGGGTTGATCGAAAATGTCATCCCCTCTCCGCGGCCATCCAATTAAGAGGGCCGTCGATTCTATGGTTGTCGGGGTGTTAGAGGAGGGCAGAATCAACGTGGCTCCGCAGAACGATCTTCATGATGGTGGAGGGGAGGGGAGGGGAGGGGGGGGGATGTTTATTTATACACAGTGTCAACAACCAGGAGCTTGAAACCCTTTAACACACTGCTCAAGGTTTAAAATTAAAACATTGTATCCGGGCAGACTTGGTTCATGTGACAAGCAGTCTTCGAGGAACCCAGGGCTGACCTGAAGAATTTATGGGAATTCCCGATAGTGCCATGGGTAATAAAAATGCAGAGTAAAAGGCCCAGAGGGTACTGTTTGTGTAACCCGCGTATCTTTTGTTTCTGTCTTGGTCTATGCCATATATGGGCATCTTCCTCCTGTCCTGAGAGCGTGCTATTGGCTCAGCAGGCGAGGGGAATGGGGAATAATCTTCACTAAGCTCCCGTCCAATGAAAAGGGAGCGACATCAGCCCCGAACAGAGAGAAAACCATGTTTTGTTCAACGGAAGGTTGCTGGGTCAGTCCTGGTGACCCTCCTCCTCGAGTGAGAAATAAATCTGTATAAATCGGTAATATTATCGGTAAGTGTAATACAAAGTGACAGGGTGTTTTATTAAGACTGGTAGTGAACTAGGTATCTATGAAGGTAAAACAGTAGCAAAACTCGGGAGCTTGCCAATTTGAATGTGAGAACTTGTAAAATTAATATTTGTATTTGTAAGTTGAAATTTATACTCACAGCTCTGATGTGAAAAGCTGCATCTATCGATTTGCACACACAGACAATACTCAGAACACCTGTGTTTTGAATTCGAAGTTGCAGATTAATAGTTACAAATGTGTAAAGTGTCATTCACATAAACAAAATGACAGGCACAATTGTGTACTACACATTTATCTTTGCGCTTTACTTCAGTTTCGCTGTACAACCACAAGTCGACACTCTCAACCTCTCAGATCTGGCAGTACAACCTCAAATCCTAGCGCTTTGCTTTGACAGTTAATTTCCCTGATTTGTTTATTGTTAGTTACTGTAATGTTGCGCTGCTTTATGTGTTTAATCGTCCAGTTGATCTGTGAAGAATTGCATTGTACTCAGTACATGACAATAAAAACTTTGATTCCTTGAAATACTTTCATTAGTATTTGATCTTTTTCCTAGCAGCTATCTTTTTACACAAGGCCACTATACACAATAGTTGATTTTTTCCCACTGCTAACAGTTTGGATCAGGAGTTGGTTGTTGTAAAAGAAGTAAATGTGCATGCAGGTGATATTTGTATAGATTTATCTACACCCTCCTGCAGTGCGGCCATTGCAGTCAGGTCTCGCACACTATGAGGACTAGAAGTTGTCCGACTTGGCTGCAGTCAGTTTATACTCCACCCCTGCAGCCGCAGCCAGATGTTCTTGTCACGTCAGCTGCACAGGGACTTAAGCCCAAAATCGATCGCAGCCACAGATTCGATTGCTTAGCCTTGGTATCCCGGATGTATAACTTGTATTTTTAACCTCGTATTTTTTGCACGTGAATTCGAACCGTCGAATTTGAGCAGCACTGAAATGTTGTCTTTGTATTTTTCAGCATTGAAACGTTGTCTTTGTATTTTTTGACCTCGTTTTTTTGTATGTGAATTCGGATCATCGATTTTCCAATGCATATTTCCAATGCATAAATATTCAATGTTAGAATTTCAGTGGCATATAAAATTCAAATTCTGATGACACAGAT
>JAODLC010000088.1:881963-901860 GCA_026781145.1 Hippopotamyrus pictus | reverse complement strand
AAATAAAATTTTTTTGTTTGTTTGTGCAGACATACTTCTTTACTTGTATAAAAATATACTGTTCAGCATCTAAGACTCAGCACTGACGGCGACCTATAAAGAACGGGCCTTAGTGAGCCTTGACTGCACTGAGACTGTGCTGCGACCGTGCCGCTACAGCACCAAGACCGTACTGCAATTGTGCCTGGGCGGCATTGAGATCGTGCCTCGATCACATCAAGACCGTGCTGCGACCGCTTTGAAACCGTGCCTCGACTGCATTGAGACCGCGCTGCGACCGCAACGAGACCTCGCTGCGACCGCAACGAGACCGCGCTGCGACCGCAACGAGACCGCGCTGCGACCGCAACGAGACCGTGCTGCAACAGTGCTTGAACTGCATGGGGCCCGTACTGCGACCATGCTTTGACCACATCGAGACCGTGCTGCGACCGCATCTGCAGTCCATCAGCAGACGCTCGCCCCAAATGACGGCACGCTGCCGGTCCCTTTCGGCAGACGGAAAGAATAACGGGCGAGACGCGGGGAAGGCGTGGGTGGGCCGTGTTATGGTTGGCGGTGAACGGCGGGACGTGATGAGGTGAGACCGACGGTTAGGCACAGCCTGCTATGCCTCGGTGCAGAATAAAACAGCGGTAAAAAAACATAACAAAGCTCTAGACACAGATGCACAGAGCTGCAGAGGGGCAGGGCTAAGCTGCACGCTCGCTGGTGTCTGGCCACATGCCCTCCCTCCTGGCCGAACTTCCTGCAGCAAAGACCAGAAACCAATCAATAATTTCCTCCTTGATCTTCCCCTGAACTCTACGGGCTGCGTGGTCTCGACAAACTGCACCGTCTCCACGGCTACGTGGCCAAAAACACGAGCGAGGCATGCGGGGTGCAATGCCGTGGTTGTGTGACTGACCGGTGTGTGACCCGCGTGCGTGCTTATGCGGCAGGGGGAGGCGCCTCATACTTCTCTTGGAGCTCCTTCGTTCGCGCCTCCTTCTCCTGAAGCTCCGCCCTCAGCGCCCGATTGGCTGAGCCAAGCTTGGCCACTTCAGAACACGAGCTCTGAAGAGTAATTAAGAGGAAGGAAAAAAAAGTGGAGATTAGGAATTAGAAGCAGGCTGCTATTTGGAGCACACACACACAGACAGACGTGTACGCACACACACAGACAGACGTGTACGCGCACACACAGACAGACAGACAGACGTGTACGCGCACACACACACACACAGACAGACGTGTACGCGCACACACACACACACACACAAGCGCACACACAGACACACAGAGACAGACGTATGCGCGAACACACACACACACACACGCGGACACAGACACACACACACACAGACACACAGGTTTGTAATTATATCTTTGTGGGGACCGTCCATTCATTTCTATGAGTAAAACCCTAATCCCAACAATGACAACCCAGCCCTAACCTTAACCATAAGTAACCAAACAAAATATGAGACTTTTGGCATTTTTTGTTTTTTAATGGCACTCAGATTTTTAGAAAATTGAGATTCATCACATTGTGGGGACATTTGGTAAGGTATACGTGGACCACACACACATTCACAGATTTTTGTGGGGGCCTGGAAAATGGTCCTCACAATGTCAAAATTACAGGCTTCTATAATATTGTGGGTACATTTGGTAATATAAACATAATCACAAACACACCTACACACACCTACACACACACACACACCTACACACACACACACACACACACACACACACACAGCGGCCTCTGCAAATCATGGGGAGGCTTCCAGACATGGTGATGGAGTCCAGCACTCAGCAAGAGCTGAAATCACGTTAACTGGGAAGAGAACCACTCCATACCCAACAGTCAGAACCAGGAGCCTGGAACCTGTGACCATTTGGGAATAAAAATGTTAGACTAAGCATGCGACCGTGCGGGTCGGGTATACACAGGCAGCCTGTGCTAGTGCAGAACGCCGCCGCAGAACCATCCAGAGCCTCACATACGGTTCTACTTTGTTTCTCTAAACTGTTCCACCGCAAGCAGTTTTGCTGGGCCGTGTGTCTCGCATTAATTTCATCTGCTGGAAATGGTTTGTAATGGAGGAAGCGCTGTGGGGCAGACGGTACATCCTGAGAGGAAACCGGCAGTTTTATAGGTTGCACACGCTGGCAGGGAGGTGAGAGCCCACGGCCCGCTGGTACAGGGCGACAAGGATCCTTGTTTTAAGAGGGCCGTCGCTCAAGCACGGGAAAAAGAGAGTAACTACTCAGTAATTCTGCAACAAATTATTGAAACCAAACTGTACCACCCTCCCCAGGCCCTCAGTCACTCCACAACCAGGAGCAGCTGCGTCAGGAATCGAACCTATAGTCTCCAGGGCCTCATTCCCAGGACAGCTGGAGTACAGCCGTCACAAGATTGAGGCCAGAGCGGTGTGTGGCTCAGTGTGTTAAGATGCCGTGCCTAGGATCGGAAGGTCATTGGGTCACATCCCAAGGTTGGCAGAGTGATGTTACTGTTGCGGCCCTGAACTCCCAATTCCTCCATGAATTTTCCAGCCCTGCTTTCAACTGTACGTCGCTTTGGATAAAAGCGTCTAAAGTCACAGTTTGCAGGCAAGCGGCGGAGAAGGTTTACACCTCTCGCCGATTTGCACAGCTAGGCGTCCTGCTGACACATCATGCACCGCACTAAGAACAAGGGATGCCGCACAGGGGGATGCGAACCCACGACCTTCAGGGCGCCCTGACAGCACTCGTCGCTGATGATACCCCGTCAGCGAGTGGCTGCTTAGCAAGCGTGTCAGCGCCGGATGTGTCAGCCAAGGTGACTCGCCGGTGGGTGGGCAGGCGGCCGGCGTCTCCGCTCGACCGTGCCGCAATTACGCCCCCTCTCTAAGCGACACGCTTTCACGCGTTACATGCTAACTGGCGCGTCGGAAGGAGCCCCGGTGGCAAATAACAGGCATTACTTCCTTTTAGCCGCGTTAGTGGCTGTGAGCGTTTATGGCGCGATTCTGCCGGGCGGGCGGGCGGCGGGCCGGACCCCCCGCTGGCGCCGTGCTGCTCGCTGACCTTGAGCCTCATCTGAAGCTGCTTCACTTCCGCCTCCAGGTTCTTCTCCACAGGGCCAGGGGGCTGCAGGCTGGGGGTCTGTAGCTGCCTTGATTGCTGCAGCGCCTGCTCCAAGGATGCCTTCTGCTGCTCTAGGGTTGCCAGGTCAGCGGTCAGCTTCTGTCCAGAGGGAAAAGAATGTCTCTGGGCTGAAGACTCATCCCCCTCCATCTGCAGGTAAATGGCGGCTCATGGCGGCGAGGATTTAATCTTGAAGAGTTTTTCAATGCATTACTTACTGTGATGAAAAGACAGCGATTCCCAGATTGAAGGTTACGGGCGGAACGGGGGAATTACAGAATCACATGACTTCCTGCTCACGGCGACTATCAGAGGATGTCGTAGACTAAGGGGCGTCAGGGTTGGGGCGGGGGCCACAAGGCTGGGGTACACCCTGAATGGGCCACACTGCTCAAAGGGCCATGTGTCCTTCACGTGTTTTTGGGGAACATAAAAAAAAAAAAAACACTTTGAGCCAAAGCATGAGGGGGGGGATCGTTTTAACCCCTCTCCCCCTCACATGAGGGTCGGCGTTTTGCGGCCTTATTACCTAGGAAAAAATAAGTATGGGAAATGCTGTATTGAAGCATCCCGTCGTTAAAAAGCTCAGGGTGTGACACTCTAGATGAGAACATGAGCTGGAAAGTGAGCTTCAGATGAGTGACAGTGGCAGCGCTGGCTCCCTGCCTTTCCTGTGGCTCTGCAGCTTTTTATCGATTTCAAAGATCATTTTTCTCACCGCCGCTGCCGAACTCATCATGAACGGAGGCGCTGCTCCCCCACCGTTCCCTCAACTCCTCCAAACCCGGACGGCGTGCAGATCCGCGCCCGGAGATCACCGCGGCCTTCGGCTTGGCTGGGTCTGCGGCACTCACGAGCCCAAGAACACCCCTTCCCCTGACTCGATTAATATTCATGAGGCATCTCGGAGGGGGGCGGGGCCAACGCAGACCCTGTTCCGCAGCCGCTGCCGTCCCCGGGGCCTCGTGCGGCGTGCCGAAGCGCCTGTTAATCGCCGCTAATTTCCCGATGGTCCCATCCTTTAATTTGGTGCCCTTCCGCGAGCCTGTCAAATAATCAAATAAGGACGAACAAAGCCTAACTTCTGCGGCTCGGAGACGGCGAGAAGAAAAGGCGCTGGGTGCCATTAGAGGGTCACGATCAAAGAAAGGCTGCCAGCAATTTATGGAACTGCACACACTTTCAGACACTTTTAATCAGGCACTTAAGGCCTGGCACCTGTTTGCGCACACTGCCGAACAAGGCCCCTTTTGTTCTGACCGGCGGCGGTGACCACTGCGCTGATGACGGGGGCTGTCATAGACCGGGCAAAGAAAGCCAGTCGCGCTCTTACGAGGCCGCACCGCCAAAATTATAACGTGAAGGACCCGCCAGAAACCGCAAAGGGTGGTCTTTAATGAAATAATGTCATTAGTCAAACATAAGAACAGACATCCATTAATCAGCCGTACAAACAGCTACCCTCCATGGCAGTGCTAGAAGGTCATGATCCAGGCCTCGAATCTGAGGTCATGTGATGGGACTGCAGGGACCCATTTCAGTTCACGGTACAGAATAGCTTTGATAAAACAAAGGAAAGTGACCCCAGGAGTCAACAGCATAGTGACCCCAATGCCATTCTGACATCTGAAATGTGATTTCCGCACTAACCTACAAACACAAACACACCGCTGGTTTGTGGTTAATCAGGTTAGACCTCTGTGCCTATGATCAGAAGGTTGCAGGGTCGAGTCCCAGCTTCAGCAGAATAGTCACATTTCTGATGGGCCCTTGAGCAAGACCCTCACCCTCCCCTCCCCAAAATGCTCCAGGTCAGGTTTAGGGAGTATGCGCTGGTGCAGCGCGTTGCTGCACCCACCACACAGCGAAACTCCTCAGGATCCAGTGATTCCCCCAGGCAGATACACGGTCCAGTCCCACCCTCCAGAAATGGTCATCCGTCTGCCGCAGCCAGGTGTTACGTGGGCGTCCCCTCAGCCTGGTCCAGCCCCTCGGGTCCTCAGCAATGCGGATCCCGCGAGCCGGATCACCCTCAGGGAAACGCACCACATGGCCGTAGTCCCGTAACTGCCCGCTCCCTCACCATGCAGGTAATGCGCCTCATTCGGGACTCCTAACCGCTCATTCGACACTAAGTCAAACCAGCGGTACCCCAAGGATTCTCCGAAGACACACAGTACCGAAGGAGTCCGGCCTTCATCTCAGGTCACTGGATAGCGTCCATGTCTCACAGCCATACAGCAAGACAGGGAGCCCCAGGGCTGGCAGAGATAAGGCCTGACCCAAAGCGGAGACCCCAAGCATTGCTCTAGGTCTAAAAGTGGAAAAAAATAGAATACGCAAAAAGGCACATTCAAATTTACTTGTGCAAATGGCAAATAAAGGATAATTTAATCTGTACCTGTTTTTTTTTTATTTACAGAGATGGTGGGGGGCAGTGCCATAGTGACTCCTCAGGGAGCCTATCTGAGTCTCCTGTCAGTGTGCCACCATAACACAATCACCGTGAGCTCGGACGCTACACTCAGGCAAAAATCCCTGCACCTGAGATGAGGTGACTGTAACTTGAAGCCTTTTACAACTTTGTCTTCCATAAATACTTAAAGAGGGTTGTTCGGGGGGGAACAAAAAAAAACTTAGGGCGCCCCCTGGTGGTGGATGAAGATAAAGATCCCCCCCCCCCACCCACAACAGTGAGAGTATAGGCGGGAGCATGAGTAACTTAGGCTGTGACTGTGTGTAATTGGAGTGCCAGAGGGGTGCTGGTGCAGAGACAGAGCCCGTGGCAGCCCCCCCCCGCGAGGGCAGGGCTGTCAGCCGCAGCCTTATTAAGTCTGATAAGGGCAAGAGAGCTGAAGTGTTGCAAGAGCCACAAAGAAAAATATAAAGAATAAACCCCATATCGGGAGCCCCTCAGCTACCTGCACTGCCTGCTTGCCGACCTGCACCCTCTGTGTGAGCGACTGCAGCTGCGACGTCATCCTCTCGTTGGCCTCCCTCAGCTCCAGCGCGGACTTCCGCGCCGCTCTCCGCCCGGCCAGCAGGGCGGCGACCTGCTGCTGCAGCGAGAGGACGCGACGCCGGAGTGCCGGCCCAGAGGATCCCGTCTGCCCCCGGGCCCTCCTGCTCTTCCGCTGGGGTGGTTCCCCTCCTGGCGCGGACGGAGACGGCAGCTTTGCGTTTCGATCACCGTGGAACGACTGCATTATTAACCAGGATCCTGTCTGCCCGATCGTGCGCTTAGTCAATACTTCACCCGCGCTGTCAAGAAGGCTGCAGTGGAGAAAACCCAGCTCACGCGTGCTTTATTTTTATTGCTATTATTCTTGATCAACATCTTTTAAAGAGCAGGTTGTTGGCTACATAACATCTACAGCTTAAATAATACACCCATCTAGGTTTGGGGTCTGTTTTTCTAATGATCCGGCAGAGTTTCGGACGTGAAATCGCTATCCGCGTCGCAGAGGCCGGTCACACAGGAAATGGGAGAGGGCGGGCCTTCCCCGGTGACGGAGCCTCACCTGCCCGCTTGCCGGTCCGGTTCCTGTCGGGACCCTCGGTGGAAGAGTAGGTGTAGCTGGGGTGCTGTGGAAGCCACACAGTACAAAATGGGATACAGCGTGCTGAGGTGAGGGGGGGGGGCTGTTTAAATCACTGAAGGCACCCGGCCTACTTTGCGGTTTTCATAATAATTAACCAACGAAGGCGTAATCAAGCCAACAGGCCCCCAGCTCCTCCGAAACAACACACATCCCGCGTCCTGTCAAATACCAGCCACTTCCCGTCACAGCAGTAATCTCTGAAGCAGTGTCATTTTACAGCTCAGTCAAGTCAAGGGCACTTCGAAACACGTGCGGGTCATATCGAGGAAGAGGCCATTTAGAAATGTGCTCCCCGCAAGGCAGCGCGGTCCCAGCTGCTTAAGCTATTACCACTTTCCTGCCTGCAGCTGTTAACTATTCCGACGTCGAGGCTGCACTTAGCACTTAGCGTGGCTGCTCACCCGGAACCGCCGCGTGTGGCTCACACTCCGCAAAGGTTTTACCGCAGTAGAACAACCATCCCGTCACTGACCTTCCTCTGCCGCGTTGGGGGCTGGGTGCTGTCCAGGCTATCCGAGTACTTCTCCTCCGTGTCACTGTCGAATGGGACAGACGCGGGGATCAGCGGGATGACTGCCGCCGGTATCGCGACCCGTTCACTGCACTTACAGTGCTTTGCCTGCAGGTGGCGTGGCGGCCAGAGACACTAACTTACAAGGCGGTGTCCGGCTGTTGTACCCTAAGTAATCAATTAAGCGCCAGCCAAACCTTCTCATGTCATTTGTACGAGTGCGTGTTAAGCATCAGAATCATATAAGTCCAATAAAAATATTAGCCACATGATCAGAGCGTAAATCAGCATTCCTACAGCACAGCCCTGCCAAGCAGTGCTCCCGCAGCACATGGCAGATGCATAACTTTAAAACAGTCTTGCGTTGCCCCCCCAAGACTGTTTGCAATAGGAGAAATCCTCAGGTGGGGGCTTTTAAAGAGAGAAGCAGCATGTGATTTTAAGATGAGCCCCGCCCCCCCCCCCCCCNNNNCAGCGATGGGAGGCTGAGAGAGACACATGACAAGTAAAATCGGCTAATGATGCTGACTAGACCCTGGGCGGTGCCGTATGGACCCGTTACCGTGACGAACGGAACGCGCCCCTTACTGACGCTTAACCGCTGACATCCATGGCCTTTGTGTGGGGAAGCTTTATTAGCCGCTGATCTGAGGCCCTTGACAGCCTGGGATGTCTGAATGCGGCCTCTGACAGCCTGGGTGGGTCGTGACGTGAGCCCCCGACAGCCTGGGCGGGTCCCAATGTGGGCCCCTAATAGCCTGGGTGGGTGCCGACTTGGGCCCCTAACAGCCTGGGTGGGTGCCAATGAGGGCCCCTGACAGCCTGAGCTGGCCCTGATCAGATTATATGCATTACATATGAAAAGGTCAGGACAGACCTGTGTACCACGCTCTGTACCAAGTGTGGGAGCCCAGAAGACTTTAAACGGCGTCCCATAAATGTTAGCTGAACAGCTTTGCACAAGGTGTGCATGGAAATAATTACAGGAGATGGATCTTAATTTAAAGGATGTTAAATGGCTTGTAGACATCTGTTACGGAGCTGAGCGGGGTCATTCGACGTCTATCTGGTTAGATGAAGTGGGGGGGCCACGAAGACGCAGAGCAGCCCGTAAATCAAACGGCGCTGCCGGTCTGCCGATCCGGCCCGGCGTGGCGGCGTGGGGAGCGATGTCGCTGCAGGACGAGCGGCTAATTCCGCATGCAAATTCGCATGCAAATTCAAGTCAATAAGCTGCGAGCAAGACATCCCAGGGTATTTCAGGGGATCTGACATCGCCCCCCCCCCCCCCGACCCCCCCATCTCGAATACAAAACAGACAGTAGGTAATCAGTTCACTGGGGCACTTGGTTACACTTTGCATATGCCCTCCCCCCAGAACCCAGCGAAGAGGTAACCTGTCTGCGCTCGTGTCCTCCCAGCCGTCCTTGCTCTCCCCCTCCGTGGGGGCCAGCGCTACCCTCAGGACGCCCAGCTCCCGGCGGAGCCCCAGCAGCCGCTGCCGCGCCCGGCCTCGCTCACGCCACGCCTGTCCCTCTCGCCTGCCGGAGGCGCAGAGCTCCTCTTCCAGCTGGCGGACACGGGCCCCCAGAAGCTGCCGCTCGGCGAGGCCGTGAGCCTGGGCTGCTTCCAGCCGCGCCGCACCCTGCGTCCGCGCATGGGCCAGAGACTCCTGCAGAGACCGCTTGGCCTCCTCCAGCTCCCGGTTGGCCTCCTCCAGCCCCCGCTTGGCCTCCTTCAACTCCCAGTTGGCCTCCTCCAGCTCCCGGTTGGCCTCACCCAGCCGCGCCGCCTCCCTCTCCAGTGTCTCCAGCTTCCTCTCCAGCTGCTCCACCTACAGGCGTGACAGAGAACTGCGGGCTCGGGATAAAAGACCCACGATGTCGCTGCCCAGATATCCCCTCCTCCATGAGCCACGGCGCACAAAGGCTTCTGGGAAAAAGCTGCCACATTTCTGACGACCAGATTCAGGCCCTTTGCCAGTCATTTCCATAAACAAAGAGCGCGGCTTTGTGTCTTTGTGGGAGACGGTGAACGAGGATCCTGCCCGCTGTGTGTGTACCCCCCCAGACTACAAGCCTCTAATTCAGCACTCATCCTGCATGCATGTTACCTCTCAAACAAAATTACTGCTCTCCGCGAGCACCGCCGATGAGCCACAATAATAATAATAATAATAAATTTAAAAAAACGTGTGATGCCTATGTACTGGCGAGGCTGGGAATTATTTCAACTACACCCCTCTTTCCAAGAATAGATTAGCGGTAACCTTTCCCCGCGAAGCCGGGGGCGAGGCAGAGGCGATGACAGCCTGCGTTCCGCACCCATATGGCGTCGGAGACTAAGACGGTCCGTCTGAAGCCTCGCTTAAATGCTTTCAACTTGTTTAAGGGTGCCGTTCAAAAACTGCGCCCTCATAGGGTTTTATACGCGAAAAGCAGAAACACTCTGTCAACTATTGTTAATTATCCATCTTATAAAACTGCATACTGAGTACAGGACTGTGGCAGTTTAATTAGGCAATTAGTTGATTTGGTAATCAATTAAGTGACCAATAGACAGGCACAGATAGAAGTCACAAGAACATAGAGATATATAGAAACGCAGATAGACGATAGACAGACAGACAATCCCTCTGTTTTCACTCCCTCCACTCCGTACCTTTTTTAACGAGTGTTCCACCACTCTCTCTGTCGAGTTCCCAGAGGGGGCGCTGGCAGTGTCGTCCTCGAACCCGGTGACCTGTCCATCCCCCTCTGTCAGGGAACAAAGGCCTTATTGTGACTCGGGGCATCTGCGACAGAAAGGCAGCGTGTCACCCCAGGAACGGCAAAATCAGCGCCCGCCCGCTCAATTAGCGCTAATTGGCCGGTTCTTTTCACATCTTGGTGGTGGGGGGGTGGCTTCCCATGTAGACCGAGGGAGGGGGGCTAATGGAATTTAATTGTCAACTGACACTTGTAAAAGAAGTCGATCTTTAACATTTAACCGCAATAAAGGTAGATGTATAGAAAATTGCCTAATGATTCTGTTCCAATGGGTCTTCTGGAAGCTTCCATCAGCCGAAGCATGTAAACACAGAGCTCAGTCTTATGCAGGCCTTGCTGGTGTGGTTCTACGGCCATAACACCTCCAGCCAAAGCGCAAATCTACATTCTGAAGCTCATGTCCCGCATCTTTGACATCGGCACATCTGTGGCGTCCAGATGCTGTTGAGCGCATGCAGGGGAATCTCATGGAGGCTTACTCCAAACCCCACCACCCCCCAAATTGGGGGAGGAGAGTCTCCTTCAGAGGGGGGTGCTTTGTGGCTCAGCAAGTTAAGTCTCTGAGCCTGTGATCGGAAGGTTGCTGGTTTAAATCCCATCCTCATCAGAATTGTCACATTTCCGCCGGGGCCTCCAGTAAGGATAAGGGACCCCAGATAAACAGCTGCCCCCGCACTAGGATGCCAAGCTTCGCTGTCGCCAAGAGCACGATGGGATACGAGAAAGCCAAAGCATTACAATGTAGCAAATAAGGCACAGTTCCACTTTGGTGTCAGCTGACCACAAAGCAGTATCACGAAAAGGCACCGTTTTGATTCGACTTACAAAGCAATTCAGGCCAACAAGGCAGACTTACACCACTGACTCCAGTACAGGGGTAGTTCACATCGGTCCAGTACAAACAACTGGCAACCTGCCCATCGTATACTAGGCCTTTCTTAAATGGGGAACGCCAGCGTAACATAACAGCAAGGTGCGGAAGCGAGAGGATGATTTTCTACGGCTTTAAGCCGGTTCCCTCTCAGGCGTCCAAGGACGATAAACACAGGAAATACTGCCGCCCCACATGCAGTGAAATTAAGCCCTACGGCGAGAGCAGCTTTAGAGTGCAGCATGCTCCCGGCAGGGTCCTCGAAGGGTTAAAAAAAATCTTTAAAAATCTGCCGAAATATTTCGACCCATGTAAAAAAAATATGGGGGGGGGGGGGGGGGGGGGTATCGCGGCGGATCTTCATGCAGGATGCAGGTACCAATTTGTTGAATGAGCTTTAAAAGTGAAATATTAATGTGCCAGCTTCCCAGGTCAGGTGACCTTTGGCGGTGGTGGGGGCCCAGAGCAGGCGGGCCTTCCTCTGCCAGCTCACCGGCTGAGGAGTTTGTTACGTTAAATTAGCCCTGTCTTTTGTCTTCTGGACATGCCACGTCCAATCGGCCGAGAGGAGGGCAGCTCGGGATCTCAGGTCCGTGCTTTGAATGCTTATAACCGAGGACCCAGATTATAACACCCCCCCCCCCAACGCACACAGTCACCCGGGCAGACCTGGATTTTGACACATTAATTAGCACGTGTCCGTTAAGGTCTTAAGCCCCCCCCCGACACACACACACTCTTACAGGTTCGCTTTGCACCACAGTGCCACCACGGTCGTCATGTGACCAGGCCTTCAAAAGAGACGCTGACCTCCGGTCCGTCATTAGCATGGCCGCTAACGCTGGTCAGCCGCCCAAAGCCTCAGGGGACACGTGGAAACAGGAGCGTATTCCAGAAAAGCTCATCGATCGCTCGATGAAAACAGGGACGGACAAACCAAACAGGGAAAACGCCAGCTAAACTCCCCTTAGGGTCCCCGGTCACTGGAGACGCTTCGACGGGACATCCAGGTCGTGCCCCTGGGAATGTGACGGACCCCACGCTAATTAGCTAAGCCATATGGCCGTCCGCAGGGCTCACCTCGGTGCGCCTGGTGCAGACGGAGGCGCAGCTCCTGCAGGGAGGTCCGGTCCGCGGCCGACTGCACTCGGAGCAGGTCCAGTGTCTCCTCCAGCTCGGCCCTGAGTTAGGGAGAAGGGACAGCGGGTGCCGAGTGAAGAAAGGGCACAGCGTCCAAAATGCCGAAGGCGAGGAGAGCTCGGGCTCAGCGGCCGGAGCAGTTGCAGTTGAAGGTCACGCTCAGGGGAACGATACGATTACTCAGCTGGCCACGGGATTCGAACCCGTGACCATCTGGACACGGGAACAAATCTCCGCCCATGTGCGGAACTCGTGGTGGGGCTTCCGGGCCCCATCAGCGTGTCGATCCCAAGGATGCGCTTCACCTGTGCGAACACGGTCACTTTAAAGAGCGTATCGATGTTAAAAAAAGGATTCATGTAATAATTTGGCAGCACGTTCACAGGGTCTCTGCAATTTTCACGCGTCAAGCCTTCTTAGCCGGCGTCTGCAGCTGCCACGAGTCACACTTAAAACACCTCAAGCGGTTAAAAATACCATCCGCCATCTTTCCTGTTAAGGGTGAGACGCCTCGAACCTCCACACCCTGAGGGCGCCTCCTGCTGGCCGGCATCTTCTTCCACCACCTGCTCACGTCACCCAAGGTTCCCTATTTCCCTGTGCAAAAACGCCGCACACAGACCGTCACCCTCCTGTCCCGGAAAGTCCCTCTCATGCGGTTTGGGGGGAGGGTGGGTAGGAGGTACCCCCTGTCCTTCGGCCGACCTCGAGTCTGCGGGGGTCTCCCAGAACAGAGCCGCCTTTTCCAGAACGACAGGCCTGGTGTGGACGTCTGCGCTTTGTGCCCAAGATGGCCGCCGAAGGCCAGCGCCTATACCACAGCTGCGACCCGGCCTCTGAGGACCAGATGCCTCCCCAATTTAAACCCAGACCACGAGCTATTTACCCCGCCCCCATATAATTGCTTCGGCGATGGTGCCCCCCCCCCCCCCAGCTCACCATTTCACAGGCCTGTGATTCCTTGAGCGAACAGCTCAATTTGAATAACAGATGTCTATCCGCTGCCCGTCTGGGCTCTCCGGATAGTTCCTCCTCTCCCCGGGCCTCCTCCTGGTTGAATATTTTCAGCAACACATAAATAAATGGATTACACACAGCAGTCAGGGTCCCCTCCTGCCCATACTGGGGGGGGGGGGGGTCACGCCACAGGAAAGACGGGGATGCCGAATCTAATTACTCAGGACGTCACGTACGTGTGTGCACAACATCTACGCGGCGTTACCTGAGCTCCGAGGGGAACCGGCCACGAGCTGCTGGGATATTTATCACAGAGAAACTACCAGAAAGAGAAAAACCCCAGCCAAAACCATACCCCAGTATTCTTCCGATTCCCATAAGGCACCCGACATTATTTGGAAAACTCCGCTTCTGAAACTCCCATGACTTTTAAACATGCATTAAAGTTGCGTTCCGAAACAGTCGAAGCGGAAAGTTTTCCGTCACTAACGTCGCCGGTGGAGCGGGCCGGATTTACCACTAAACGTCACAGTCGAGGAGGGCAGAGGTCACAGATGAAGTCTCACGCCACGGAGCATTTCTTTACTCATCTTTAGCTCACAGTTACCTCCCTGCAGATGTTCAGAGGAAGTTGGAGCGAAACTTGAGAAATCATTAAATGCAGAGCTAAAAAAAAAAAAAATACGCAAAATTAATTATTCCTAAGAACTCATCAAATAATTAATGGAGGGGTGCGGTGTTATTTTTGAGACGTCAGTAAATCGCCCCCGTCTTGTCTTGAGCCCTCGACTGAGGGTAAAAGACCCTCATTACTTCAAATATTTTTACCGATCGAGATGAAACGGAAAATAACGACTGCAAAAGTGTAAACTTGATTAAACTTCATTAAAGTCAAAGTCTGGGATTGCTGTGTCTGTTATGGTCACTTGTAGCAGGGGATATGCTCCACAAATCACATTAAGGGCTTTTCCTGGTGACGGCCGATTCTCTCAGCCTTTGATGTCACCGCAGGAAGGGTCCGATCCAGGAGACGTGTTTACTCTGATCATAAGGTCGAAATAACTCCAGCTCCTACCACTCAAAAAGGCTTTTAATGACAATTAACAAGCGTGGATGCCCGTCCAAAGAGGATGATGGGTAATCGTCACAGCCAAATGGTCTCAAGCTGAATCAATATTCATTTTTTCGCTAAGTGGCAAGGATGAAATTTCAAACTTAAAGATGCCAATTTCAGGTTCTATTTCTAGTTACTTAAAACCATTTAGCTAATTAATTCCCAACTTCACTGCCTCGTCAGGGGGGCCCTTATCAGCCCTGGCTGGTAAACACCTGCTTCAGATAAACTCCAATATCTCATCGTCCTGAAATATATATATTTTTTTTAAATGCTTAAACGAGTACGCAGCAGGCGACCGGAAGATATTCCACAAAGTTGGAAGCCCTTAATCGCCCGATTAAGTCAATTAGCATGATAGCAATTAGCGGATAATAATGGAGGCAGCAAAAAATAATAAAATTAGACGAGTTATGACAGGTACAACAGGAGATGACGAGGTTAGCACGCATTTCACGATTTTAAGAAAAATACTGGGGACATAATTTAAGAGCTGCGGTTAAACGTGGACGCAGCACGCGGTCGTGAATCGACTGGAGAGAATATTTTGCGCGGAGACATTACCGCCAGACAGCGCCATCGCCTGCTACCGCGTTCCAGCAGGAGGTGATTAACCGCTAATGACGGAGCGTGGCGCCGCGGCACGCGACCTTCAGACGGCTGTCCATCTTAATGCGGTCAGCGGGATGGACCGCTTGCTGCCGCCTGGATCCCCGCATCCCGTTACCACGCCGACTAGGCCCGGCCTTAATTGTCGGCCATCAACAATAATTTACTTTGCCGGCCTCGGAACAGCTTGATAAGGAAGAGGAGCCTAATTACATCTCGTGTGCCACTGCCGCGGCTGCCAGGCGATAGCGGTGGGCCTGCCGAAATCGAAAGGGCGCCAGTCGGAGCTCGCTTACCGCCCGGCCGTGGCCAGGGATCACCGGCAACCCCGACGGATGTGAGGGCGGGCTCCCCCGTGGCTTCTGGGGGGGGGGGCAGCGTGGCCGTGAGCCCGCAGCGTGCCTGCCAGCCGTAATTAGCTCGGACAGCGCCAGCTCCAGGAGAAGAGGCGAGGCGAGGCGAGGCCGTAATGAGCTCAGGTGGGATTAGCGGGACAGGGAGAGGGAATCCCGTACGGGCTGGGCAGATCAAACAGGGCCAGCCGCCCTCCACATTAACCCAACTGCACCCCCCACGGCCTTTCGGGGTAACATAGCCAAGTGACACCTACAGCGGACACAGCGAATGGTAATTAATGCCCCTCCCCCCAGCGCATTACGCAACCCGCATTACTGAGAGCGGCAGGGATGGCGTATTTTGTCTGTTTAGCATGCGCTTTTATGCATCGATGCACAGACATGCATTATTTACATCCGCGCATTACCGGATGACACCAGCGATCCTTGTGACTTTCTAACAGGAGGAAGACAACCGGCGTGTAAGAAAGACAGAGGAAGCATCTGATCTTCCACACACCGAGAACAGTCCAGCAGACAGATCACCATTCATCGTTTTTTTTTTTTTGTTATCTTAAAGAGTAACTGTTAAACATGTGGGGGGCACGGGGTAATAAGATTGACAGAATGCTATGAGGGACGGGGGAAAGAGTGCGGCACTCCTACAGGGTGACCACTGAGTTTATCGGCGGTGGGGGGGGGGTGTCCACAAGGCAAGGCCGAAAAGCCAAGCTTACTTCTCAGCCAGGAGACACTGGTTTTGGTGCCGGAAGAAGGCCAGCTCCTTCCACACAGCATCGCTGTCCTCCTGACGGAGCTGCCGCGGGTCGGGCCGCTGGGTCCTCCTCGGGGACCTGGGGAAGGGGGGGGGGGGCATTAGGGCTGACTTATACCCACCCACACAGAAGGGCAGGAGGAAGCACCCCAGCAAAGATTCAACAAAAACCATCATCACTACCTTCAGTAAAATGTAAAAAACTGGACACAGACAGGCAGAGACAGACAGGCAGAGACAGACAGGCAGAGACAGACAGGCAGACACAGACAGGCAGAGACAGACAGGCAGACACAGACAGGCAGAGACAGACAGGCAGACACAGACAGGCAGAGACAGACAGGGAGAGAGAATTAGCAGTGGTATCTCTGATTTGATGGAAGCGACTACTGAAAACAAATCTGACAAGAAGGTGTGGGCTTCGAGGGAGGGGGGTGATATCACGCATCTTTTCCCTTTGCTATTCAGAGCAGGAGTGTAAAATCTGTTTATTAGAGCAACTTTGATCAGGGCGAAGATATTTTAATGTTGGCTAATTTTATTTACTTGCCCCCCCCAATCTCCCCCACCTGATTAAAAACTCCTTCTAAAGGAGCTACTTCTGGGCCCTTTTAGGGTGAGATAATCATAAATGACAGGTGAGTTTCACAGAGCTGCTGCCGACCGGTCCTGACGACTGCAGACGAGGCCACGTGCGGGGTAAGCGGGCCGGCAGGAGCCGATCCTCAGTGGAGAGGGGTGGGGGGGTGACACTAACACCAGTCACGGTACAACAGCCCCCTAGGGAGCCACCAGTCCCAGGCTGAATCCACGACCCGCTCTGGACCTGTTCGGCTGTCCGGTTAGTTCACGAGCATTATAAGTAAGAGGAAGCTTTGGGGGGCAGTTTTGGGGTTAAATGCATAGTGGTGATTTGATGACAGTTGACCGTGAACCCATGACCTTCTGGACAGGAGCACGGGTCTCTAACACACTGAGCTCCACAGCGCCCCCAAATGGCCATAAGCGTGTTTCATGTGTGGAGAAGCATGTGACCTGCTTCCTCCTGGGTGCCACAGACACGGTGTAGGTCTGGGTCGCCACCTACCAGCCCTGGGAGTCCTCCTCCGCCTCCCTCAGCCGCTCCTTCACCAGACGGAGGCGCTGCTGCCGCTTGCCGTGCGCTCTGCGTAGCTCCTCGTTCTCTTCCGTCTGGGGGGGGGAGGGGGGTTGGGGGTGTACAGGCATGTCACCTGCATGCCTGTGCATCTCAGCCAAAGACAAGAGCCCTCCTGACTACTGACGCTAACCGGTAACTAGCAGGATCCACTTTAACCAGGCAAGTATTACCGAAATCAGCTACCACTGTTAATGTTTATCAAATATCATCAACCAATAAATACACAACTAAACAATTAAAAGTCAAATTCAGATTAATACTGTCATTTAATATCATATCGTATCTTATAAATATCAGTGATATAGTCTGTTTGGTACATGTGACAAAGACAGCACCTCATCCAGCCCTAACAAGCTTCATGCCACGAGGAAATGTTAAAAGACAAGTCTGACAACACAAGGAAAAATAACAAGAACAAGGTTCACGGAGCGAACCCCGGAGATGACCCCCCCCTGCCTGATGCCAGAGCGAGGCTCTGACAGGCCCGTCCTGGAGCCCGCCTGACACCGGGGACGTAATTACAGCAGGTATTTACATGCCCTGCCCACAGGGGGAGGGCACAACCCCCCCCACTCCCCCCCACCATCCCCACAGCGGCTCGCTCTCATGGCTGGGGGGGCCCAGGGCCTATTCGCTTTGTTGGTCAATATATTAAAAAGTAGTTTATTTTTTTCCACATGTATTATCTAAACGATGTAGGTCCCGGGGCGAGCATATGGATTTTCCTGACAGGCTGCTGCCCCCCCCTACCCCCCCCCGTGGTCCACTGCCCAGCTGATCTTAATGGGGGGGGGGGGGGGTCGCTAAATATGACCCCGGTATCTGCTCCGGCAGCCAGGCCGAGCTGAGGGGGGGGTGGGAGTTGTTTAGCACTGCCCGGACGCAGGGCCCTGCCGGGAGGGAGACGGGGGCCCCCACACACAACCTGTTATTATTAACAAGGACAGAGAGTGGAGCCGCCGGCCAGCGCTGTGACGGGTATGGATTTACCGCGGGCACCCGCGGCGGCTGCAAACAGACCCCCCGCTAATGAAAGGCTGAGCGATCGCTGCTCCCCCCGCCGCCCCCCGGCAGCGTGACAGCGCGTTACGCACTTCACCGCTCCGCTGACCTTTCAGGTTCCCCGGCTCGCTGGCGCCACTCGCCTAACGAAGCTGACCCACTGTATCCGGAGATGCAGAAGGGCCCAGGGATGCGGCCGCTGCGTCTCTGGTGCTTCTGCCTTGGCGAGAGCAAAGGGGAAAAACCGGCGCAGTCCTCGCGCGTTTAACGGAGGTCTTAAAGGGGAGTCTCCTTAAAGGGAAACAGCGGGCAGACTGGAAGGGACACACCCAGCCCAGACAGCATCCATGAATTAACACGCTGAGCTGTGGTGAGGATGCAGCAGCCGGGGGAGCGGAAAGACTCCAGATCCACCGAACGATAAATTCACAAACTAACTGGCAGCACTGTTCAGTCAAAACCATTACAGGATCGTAGTGAAAGTAAAAGTCAACTGTGAACGAGCAACAACCAGGGGCCATGTCTGAGAGGAGGTGTCAGAGTGGCTGGGTTTGTGGGGGGGGCGGGAGGGCGGGGGGGGAAGTTCAGCTCCGTTGTTCCCGCTGCCTGAAGGTGGGGGGGGTTTAAGTAACACACACACATAGGCACACAAGCACACAGACAGACAGAGACAGACAGAGACAGACAGACACAGACAGACAGGCAGACAGACACAGACAGACAGGCAGACAGACAGACAGGCCAGTCGTTCCCACCTTCAACCTCAGCAGTTCCTCCAGTTCCTGCATCCGGCACTCCAGACTGACCCTTCGCTCGGAATGCTGGCTCGCCGGGGACAGGGACCAGGAACGCTGCACAGGTGCATCCTGAGAAGGCAAGCAGTGACACGCTTGAATGGGAGTCAACGTTGTATCGTGGGTAACGTGTGGAATCAAAGCATGCGGAATAGAGAATCCTAATAATGAATTATATTAATTTAAAAAAGAACCTTAAGAGATCACCAAAGGAATAGGAAGCAGGGCGTTACGGTGCTAATGCTAACGTCGCCGCTAACGGCGCTCAGTGCGCCTTGCTAATGAGCGTGTTCATTTACATTTACATTGTTTCCCTCACAATAATGATGTCCCATTAGGGAAGACTAAAGGGTTACAGATTCAGAAATGCAAGAAGCCTCATTACAAAGCAGAGCCGGGGGCGGCCTAATTGCTCCAGGAAGAGCCGGGTTACACTTGACAGGACAACTGGAAGGCTGCTGGGGGAAGAAGAGCCAGAGAAGTCGGCTGCAGGAATGAGGATCCCTAATGTAAGGGGCTTTGGGAATGTGGATCCGTAAAGATGTGGCCTTGGGAATGTAGATCCGTAAAGGCGAGGGACTGGGAATGTGGATCCGTAAAGGGGAGGCACTGGGAATGTGGATCCGTAAAGGCGAGGCACTGGGAATGTGGATCCGTAAAGGCGAGGCACTGGGAATGTGGATCCGTAAAGGCGAGGCACTGGGAATGTGGATCTGTATTGGCGGGACCTTAGGAATGTGGATCCATAAAAGCAGGGTCTCCGAAATGTGGATCCTTGTCAGCGGGGCCTCGGGAATGTGGCTCCATAAAGGCGGGGCCTCGGGAATGTGGATCTGTAAAGGCGGAGTCTCAAGAATGTGGGTCCGTAAAGGTGGGTCCTCAGGAATGTGACACTGTAAAAGGCGGGTCCTGAGGAATGTGACACTGTAAAAGACGGGTCCTCAGGAATGTGACTCTGTAAAAGGCAGGTCCTCAGGAATGTGACTCTGTAAAAGGCAGGTCCTCAGGAATGTGACTCTGTAAAAGGCAGGTCCTCAGGAATGTGACTCTGTAAAAGGCAGGTCCTCAGGAATGTGACTCTGTAAAAGGCAGGTCCTCAGGAATGTGACTCTGTAAAAGGCAGGTCCTCAGGAATGT
>JAODLC010000088.1:858628-870238 GCA_026781145.1 Hippopotamyrus pictus | reverse complement strand
CCGCACCCCCGCCCTAGCCATCCCAGCAGAAAAAAAGCGCATAAATGTCTGCCTGAACCCCAAACACTCCGTCATATAAAATGGTGACCTGAGCTCCAATCGGCCCAAGTGCCGTCACGATTCCTTAAGGTCTGTTCTCCGGCTGGACCGGCCACAATTATCGTGTCAGTGTCTCGCGCTATGACACGCTGATGCAGCCTCGTATGCGACTTCCCCGGTGGCCGCTCAGTGTTACTGCGTCAACGCCAATTTTGTGAGTCAGCTTAAGGTTCCCTGACCTGCCCTGAAGCCTTTCCCTGAGGCGAAAGCTCAGACTTCAATGCAGGAATGAATGCTTAAAAAGCGTTTTAAAAAACAAAAGACTATTGTTTTTTTTTACCGCAGACAGCGTTGTAAACAAAACACACAAGCTCGAGCACCTATGAACTTACAAGCATCAAAATTAAAAGACTTTGGCGGCGGCCAGAACAGGGAGTAGTTATACTAGTCAGGGCTTGAGGCTTTGGGTTAATTGGAGGCGACTTGTCGTTAAATACGACGTATAACAAGCGATCAATAGAGATCGACTGAGTGGAGATCAATCCACGGATCGCTTTAGCGTCGTATATGGAATCGATCGCAACAAACGTCCGATGAGGTTCAGCAAACCGCCGTTGTGATGCCGTGGATCTCGGAAGCCTCAGATGAAGATCCCCCACTTGCCGACGCGTCTTCCCTCTACGGGCTTCCAAACCGCCCGCCTGTGTCAAAGGTCGCCCTCAGCTGAACACATTGTCCCATTAAGTAAGACACTACCAAGGATATCACTGGCTTCTCGGCAGAAGGTAAAGTTCTTATTAAAGTCCTTCCACGGCCGGATGCCTCGACTGAGGATCAGGAGGCTTTGCGTCTCCATCGACCTCGGATCCTTCCTTAACCCCACAAAATTCGTAAGTGCCACACGCTGACTCTGGAAGCGTTTAAGCCATTTTCACAGGGAACTCCACTCCCGTTCTAGTGAAGATTACACCAACGGTTTCCTAACAAAATTTTTTTTTAATTACCAGACGGACTTTTAAGCTTAATAGAGGATCACGAAAGAGGTTTTGTGCTCCACCAGCTGCAGGTATCAGCATAAGACACCCAGTTTGCAAAAATCTCCAATTGGATATGTCACCCATGTTAAAATAAACATCTTAAAGGTGCACTGTACGTCCCTTTAAGGCAGCAGTTAGGCTGTATAAAAACACAAATGTCGGTGGCATCACTGTGCATATATTTTGTGCATCTGAAGGTACATCTAGCAGCCTCTTATGGTTTGAGAGTTGATGGGACCACTGAGTTGGAGGACGGCTTGCAGTGCATCACCTATTGCTGAGGAGAAAACCCCCACGATTTCACCAAGTTCCCGGCAAATTTATGCGACTCCAAACCCAAACGACCGCCACGTCTGGCAATATAAGGCAAGACTAATTAACTGCTCTCACGTGGCCTAGGAAACGTTTGCCGCTGCACTTGAAATGCGCACCGGTCTCTAAGTGTTATTGACGTCGCCGGGTGCTCTGTTTTACAGGCATGACGCGAAACGGCTCCCCGCGGATCGCCGTGCACTGGAAGGGGCCCTGTCAGCTCCGGGGGAGGTAGGGGTACATCACTCTTTCAGTGCCTCCGTGAGCGATGATTAAAAATGCATACGCTCTCTCTGGCTAGTACAAACAAGAGCCCAGCGCTAGATAATTACATTTACAGTCGGCAGCTAAACTCATTTAACCCCAACAGAAGGTTATGTGTTTTCACACAGTCTTGATCCCGTGGCGATTTCGTTAAAGCGCTACCGCTAACCTGGGATGCTAAGGGGAGCCAGCCAGGTCATTTGTCCACATTAGCTGTCACTAATGATCAATCTATCAAGAAGCGTTTGATAAAAATGTGTCCCAGCCTCCATACATAGTACGTCACTCACTGAGACGCTAGTCGGCCATTTTTGGCGGAATAGTACAGCACTGAAACACAATTAGATTTTATGTGCTATAAATAAGAATGTGTAACAAATTCTGTTTGCAAAATTCTATCAATAATAGTTGGTAAATATTGGAAAAGTTACTAGACGAAAGGAAGAGCCACTATTGCAAATTAATTTTTTTGTCAGCTGAATTTATTTTACTTTTACTGCACAGTACAACAGCACAGCTTCTGAAGAAACGTTCCAGCGGATTTAGCGTAAAACTCACCTCTCTACCACCAAGCTCACCGCCTCCGTCAGCTCTGGGTTGGCGACTTGCAGGCGTTTCCACAAAGACCACACAAAGTCTTTGTCGGCCTGACAGGGAAGAAGAGATGAGTTAAAACCCTCCCTGATTCCCGAGATAAGCTGCCCGCAAAAAGTTCTGGGCCGATATTTACAAAATTTTGTCTTAGATGAGACTTTCACCGGACTTAAAGGGGCAGATCACCCCAAAACTGAAAAAATATATGCTTTAGAGGGGTTTTAGTGTTATTTACACGTCTAAGTTGTTCTGCTGGGAGTTGCCTAGTTTTGGAGACATGAAAAGTTGTCTTCTGTCCAATACAACGGTAATGAATGACATTCTTTCTGTGGTGATTAAAGCACCAAGAAAATACATTTGAAAAATCCAACAGCAACGTCTCTTAGCAGAAATCATGATCCGGTTACTCAAGATAACCCACAGACTTCGTGGTGAGCAGTTTAATGCAGGAACTACTTTCTTCTAGCAAATTCTACACATCAGTCATATCACTATGTACTCGTGCTTTAATTGCACTTTGGTGCTTTAATCACCACAGAGAGAAAGCCATTCAGCCCCATTATACTCAAAAGAAGCGCGATATTTCTATGGCCAATGTCTCCAAAGCTAGGCAACTCCCACCAGAACAACCTAGATGGATAGATAGCACCAAAGTGTCTCTAAAACAAAGCTTTTTCAGTTTTGGGGTGAAATGCCCCATTAAGGTTTTTACATTATGAGGTCAACAGGCACCCCTGTTCCTGATTCCAATGACAGGCATAGAAGACCTTTGACCCAAGACTTTTAAGCTTTTTTTTTTTTTTTTTTTAAAGTCTTCAAATAGTCTTCAAATGTACAATGTCATAAAATAATCAATGGATATAGATTAAAATGTCTCACTATAGTGGATAAAATAAAAATTGAATATTTCAAATGTACCTGGTTAATAAAGTTATTGGATAGGAACTAGTGGAATTTTTTATGAGCTATTCTAATTTTATTTCTAATTTTTAAAGAAAAGAATCCGAGGAGTTTGCCAGTGACACGGGACTTATGGGTCCCGTTTTGTGAGAGAAAGACAGAGAAATTCTGCCCATTTCAAATTCAAATTGTCTTTCAAACATGTTTAAGATGCATCGCATTTAATGAGACACATCTGAAGCTACAGCTTCTGCAATCAAAAGGAGAATTATATCAAATCGACTTAATTTTAAATCATCTGCTAAATTATGTTCGCCTCATCATAAGATAAAAGTCATCAGTCCCATAGGGACCTACTGGTCGCCAATTAGCGCAGGAATCGTAAGCCCCATTCAAAAGTGTCTAATCAATTATTTACTAAATTGCTGAGGCAGACATTGACAGGACAGGGGCTGAACATACAAAGCGGAGAGCAGATAGGCTGAAATGAAGATTTCAGAATCGCGTTCGCGAGGCCTAAATATGGCCATTAGCGACGACTTAGGAAAGAGAAGACCTCAGTGTTGGCTCTCAGAGACCGCGTTTTTCACAGCGCTCACACACGCAGACTAAAACTGCTCTGTATCTACACAGTGACGCCTTATCAGACCTAGGGCAGGTACAGCAGACCTTTTCATGACAAGAAACCCCCTATTTTACATAATGAGTCACCACCCCACACTTTACTCCAAGGCCGACAAATTAACCCACGCGTTTCGAACTATTTATTCAAAAAGTGTCAGATCAGTGATTCATTGGTATAATTAATTCATTAATATTCATTCCTGGAAGAAGCAGACCCAGCTCGACCACACGGGATACGGAGAAGACTGCCTCCCCACAGCAACCAGCATCTTCCGAAGCTGTGGAGTGAACTGGGATCAGAAAGGGCACAGTGGCATAAAACCTTCCGCTACACCCAGGATCATACGCAGGATAAAAAGCGCTGTCCCGTCTTTAGGACTGTACAACACACTGCAACTAAATCATTTACCCACACTCAGGTGTTGCTATCTAACCATCAATATTAAATTATTCGTATTTTTATTAACTTAGAAGATGCCTTTACCCAAACCAATATACGTTTAGAGAAATCAAGTCCAGACAGTGCCTGGATCAATTTGGGGTTTGAACCGGCAACCTTCTGATTACAGGTACAGAGTCCTTACCTGCTGAGCCACACGCCACGTCATACTGCATTACATTAAACCAAGACATGACATTAAACATTAACATGTGACACACAGTGATATGTGGCTCACTGAGTCAGCAGTCAGTGCTCGTGCCCAGTAGGTGAACAGTTCAAATTCTGCACTTGGCAGAGTCATTATCTCTCTGTTGGGTTCCAGGTGCTTGAAACCACTCCAGTGGTGCCAGAAAAATGGCTGACTTCAGATTGTACGTGACACCGTCTTAAAGTACTGCACGTGCCACAATCTCTTTAGAAATAATGACTCTGTCTGCCTGACATCAGTCCATGATTCTTTTCCAATAGGACGACTGGATGATGAGGGATAAACGAGCCAATATTGGGGGGGGTGGTGGTCCCCTGCCCGCTGCTCTCGTCTGGGAAGACTCACACCCTGAGGTTGTGCTGTAAGGCCGTGCTGTATTCACAGCACCTCACTCTCTATTACAGAAAAACTCCTGGAAACACTGCAAGCGACGTGGCCAGCAGTGATGTTCACCATAACTCAAACCACTTTGTCTGAAGGGGGCCCCCAAACAGCCCCCTGCTGGCCAACATAAGTCACTACACTGGGTGGGTGGGGTGGAAGACTGGCCCCAGAAACAACAAGCCTGCCCTTGGGCCAGAATTTAGGAGGAGCAACATACAAGTGCACCTAGAGCAGGGCTCTTCAACTCTGGACCTTGATTCAAACTTCAGTCCCTGTTTTCAGTTCTCCCAGGTAGTTGGTTTAATAATTACTTATTCTGATTGGCCACCTGACTCACAGGCAAAAGAAGGCTGGAAAATCAGCAGGGCTCGAAGACCGTGATTCGAATAACCCTGACCTACAGCAGTAGTTTACTGAAGAAGAGGAGGAGGAGGAGGAGGAGGAGAGGGCCCCCCCCCCATTAGGTAGATCCTCATATTATTAAGGTATTAACTCACTGTAAAAAAAAAAAAAAAAGATTGGAGACCAGCTTGTGAAGAGCTACCTGCACATTAGGCACAAAAGGTAAGATTCATGAAGTGGTCAGAGAACCCAACCAGATACCATGGATACAGGCATCACAATGACCGGTGAACAGAGTCCCCACAAACCATGTCTTCCATGAAGACCTGAGCGGTTACCTGACACTGCACCAGCTCCTCGGTGAGACTCCGGATCTCCTCTTCCAGGAGGAAAACACGGCTGCTGTCCTGCGCAGCCATGGCGCCTCTGCGAATACAGGGAGCCCGAACACAGTGCTCACTTTGGCACAGACTGTAAGATACCTTAGGTGACGTCACACCACCTGTTACACCTCATTAGCCAAATAAGCTATATTTAATATTAGGTAGCGCTGGTAGTTAGGTGATTTATAAAAGAACCAGCTAACTCTAGCCCCAAGTACTACAGAGGCGCTTGAAAAATTCTTTTTAACTGGCTCCAATTTCTATGCTGTATTATTACAAAGTCAGGAATTCATCTATACTGTACAAGAAAAGTATTTTTAAATATGGTGCTTATGTTACTAATTATATATTTTTAAAAAGCATTCGTTGTAAAATAATAACTGTTGGTAGCCAAATTGCCATCAGCATGCCATAAATCCGTGTCTGATCGACATTTGCAGTTAAAGCTAATGAAAACAATTTGTCCGCATGAAAGTCATATCAGTAAAGGAGCTTACAACTAGTTGCAAATGTACGTTTATACTTCAAGATTAGCTCGTGATTTTAAATATTACATACAACTTTCGTTAGCCAGCTACCTAGCATCTTAGCTTACTTAGAAACTGAGAGATATTGTGGATTTAATGTTCACGACAATCAACAGTAGCATTACCTACACACTGGGAACTCCTTACAGAGACGTATAGGTATTCCTAAAGAGTTCCACCTTATTCCAAAGATGTATCAGTGAAAGTGAACCCATACCGTCCTTTACAGATTAGCTTGTTGCTATATAATAAACTGTACGCGCTGTATTTTTTAAACAGCGCGCTGGTTTCTACCGCAAAGCGTTTCCTTTCACATATGTTCGACTCCACGACATTTTACCACGGCCCAGCTGGTATACGGCCCTAGCGACGGACTGCGTAGCAACTACGCGTTGCTCGCGAACATCGGCGACGTGTTGTAAGCTACTGCGCGCGAGGTATTATAGATGAATTGGCGAATGCTGAGATGCCAATAAAAGCTGCTTAAAAATAATTGGCTAGTAAAACAAACTCAAGTTGGTGTCCCAATAATCTCATAGGAGTTTGCAATAGCAAAGAAAAATACTTTCCTCTAGTAGGCCTATAGAATGTCGGTCTAAAATAATGAATTCATTAAAAAGAAAGATTGCATATGAAGTCACGCTGCCCACAAAATAAAGAGGAACTTAGAACTAAACTGATATGTTCATGTTTGCATTTTTGTGTCTTAATTATACATTTGTTCGTTCTTTTGTCATTTTTAAGTTATGTGCAGTTTAATGTTTTGTATAAAATTGCTGCGGATGTAGTTTCTACTTCGTGTAATCCAAATTCCTTTATGTTTTAAGATTGGGAAATATGTTCAACTAACGCTACTTGAATTAAATCATATAAAAAGTCAAGAAATGCCTGGCACCGACTATCACTAACCTATCTGTTTACGGTTGGAAAGTGTTCTGTATACAACATAGGCCTACAAATATTTTACATATATTTACATTAACCTATTATTTTAGCTTGGAGGTAGGAATTTCATTGTAGAGTGTGCACATGCCAATAAACCTGATGATGCTCAAATTGTACTTCCTCATTATTCCCGTGATGTGTTATATCCGCAGCTGGGTCATGGCAGTTTCGGCAAAGTCTGAAACGCTTTTGTTTTACATGCGATGATTAAAGACGAGACAAAGAGGTCTGGGCACCATATGCACGGCGTCTTATTTTCCGGAGCGATGACTACTCCGGACCGGATGGCAGTGTACGCTGATGCTTGGCCAGATTTGGAAGCCAAATGGAGAAACCCAAGAAAGCAGCATCTCGCGTCCCGTTTGAACGGACGCCTGGCCCCTTGCGCCTGTTTTTATGAAAATAAGTCAATTGACTTAGCGTGATTAGCTTGTTCCTCGACCCACAAGCAGTGCCTTTCATTAAGACATTCATTTGCAGAACAATTTCAGAGGCAATAGACTGACTCATAATTCGCAACATCTGCCCCATTACTTGCAAGACACATGGCATTTATGAATCAGCTTTTCTTACTTACCCTTAACGAAGCCTTTTGTTCATAATTAATTCCTAACAGGACTATATGCGCTGCCTCTGATATAAATGCCCATGTAAAACGGACTACAATAAGATTATTACAGCAGCATAATTAACTAATCTTCAACACATATTGAAGAAATAATGTTTTTGACTAGCAAACGCAGGCCACGATAAGCAAGAGCGATCAAACAGGTTACAAACTGTAGCTAATTATTCTTTTATATCTTATTCCAAGCAGATTAAATAATCTCATACATTGCTTTTCAAAATCATCTAAAATCGCGTTTTAACACCCAGTCTAGTATTAGTCAAAATTATCTAGAAAATCTAGACCTACACATTGTTAACTGCTAATTTCATCATCAATTGCATCACTGGTGTGCGATTTTAAATCTCAGGATTGAATTAATGTTGCATTTTACGTATTGACATAATATGACATAATGCACACACAAAGCGATGTGAATATTAATTGTAGGCCTAGTGCATTTTACAGAGGCGGTTAGTGTTAATATTTCCTTTCAGCCTCGTGATCTGGGAAACGTTACCCTCCCTGTAAACCGCCGTGCGCTTGATGCGGATTTTATAGGCTGTTGCTGCTTAAGTCTGGCCGCGGAGCCTCGTATCTACCACTGATAGCTCTGCGCTTCTTCGACTTGATGTAGGAAACCAATCCAACAGCCCTATTGTGGCTCTAACGAGCCCCCCATTTCCTGCTATGCAAATCTAGCACTAGCTTTTAATTTCCTTGCTTACAAATATAAAATTCTAATTGTTATCGGCCATGCTAACATGCATTTGTTTCCTGTGGGATATACGAGCCCAGTTCTGCACGGTTATACGTCATTTTATATTTGTCCAGTATAGTGAGCGCTTCTCTGCGGTATACTTCTAGACCGTGGTTTTAATGACATATTCATACATATACAAAGGCATTTTCTAACCTTAAAAAACACCTTCTTCTTCTTTGTTCCCAATCGTCAACGTGATTTACTGTCAACATAAAAAGAGCAATTTTAAGGTTTTGGGTTTATGGTTTTATTTTCCTTGTTACCTTTCTGTTCGCGGCGCTTTTTAATCAGGGTACTTTTAGATACCGGCTTAGGTTTAACATTTTATTTAAGACAATTACAGAAAACAGAGAAGGTGTTCTGTGCCTGTATTTTACTCCTTTTTTGTTTGAAGCAATGATTTCAGGAGAAACTTCGCCAATACGCGTCTGCTTGTGGGCTGCATGGGTAGTCTTATTTCTCTGGGGCTAATGCCTTCCCCGACGTGAATTTTATGCAGCTTTTAATAACTTGATTGAAGTCGTTTTTCAGATAGCGCGCCAGTTCGGCTGGGTTGCCTGGTGTGAACTGGTCATCAGCTGACATGTGTCTCTGCAAACCTCCATGACCCCAAGGGATCAGCCAATTCCAAATCCGTGTGATGCTTCTGAAGCAAACTTCCCGTTCCTCCCTTTCTCGGATAATCTTGGCAGATCTTTTTTGCACGTGCCATAATTGTCAACCGTTTTGAGTCATCAGAGGTGTGCTAGATACATATTTATTATAGTCCATTATATTTGTTGACGTCGACCATATAACCTTCATGAACCTGCTGTAAGACATGGATGGATGGATGGATGCAGGGCTGTAGCCTAGTTAGAGATCAATGGATGGAGGATTGAGACGTCAGGTCATATAAGCATTACAGCCATTGAACTAGAATTTCTCTCAATTTTCACAAATCTGGTTTAAATGTAAGCAATACGTGTTAAACGTACTATATCTCAGCAGTAAATGTCTTATGAAACTCTGTGTGTGTGAGGTGCTAACAGTGTAGACAAAGTACGCATTTCAGTGTGCGTAACCCCAGGTTTGTTGCAGGCAGAAACACGTTTAAAGGAGTCATCTTCAGAATTTCGCGTTAAATGCGTGGGACAAAGGTTACTGTCACCTGAGCTCTGGATTTCGCCAGTATGGTGGGAGCCACGTCATTTGGGGACATTACCACGGCTTCAGTTCTCCCTCCCGGGGCATGTCGCTGTGAAATAAACGGAAAAATGAACAGCCAGGAGTTCTTACTAGACAAAAAAGCTGAACGCAGACGTGTTCAGCAAGCGAGTGGCACGGTACTTTACGGCTGGGAATACGGAGCGGGAGATCAACGTGCCGGGAAGGATTCGCGAGGCACAGGCGTCTCCGCCTGCCGTCGCACGCCGGAGGACTGTCGTCTGAATAAGTAGCTTTGATTTCCTGCAGGAAAAACCCCTGCAGGGCTTACGGTAAGCTAAACAGGAACAAGCGGTGCGTTTTAAGGAACACTGGTTTTACAAATTAATGCGGCGTCGTCAATGGAGATGTCATGGTTGTCATTCACGAAGTGGGCTTGTGCGGAGGGATTAATTGCAGAATTATGAGCACAAGGTGGCACTGTTTCCTCACTACCGGAAGGTTATGGGTTCGAATCCCTGCTCTGTGTCTGCATGTAGATTGTGTGTCCTTCCTGTGTTGCATGAGTTTCCTCCAGGTCCTCTAGCTTCCACCTGCGGTTCAAAGATCTGCAAACTAGATCCCAAACTGAGGGAGCATTTGTACTCCATCAAGGGCTGGCATCCTACCCAGTCTGTTGCCTGGGATAGTGCCCCCCCCCCCAACAACCTTGTACTGGAAAAGATGGATGGATGGATGGATTATGGCTGTGCTTTCCAAAATATAGTGATTTGCAAAGAAAAACTGTAACACTAAACATTAAAGGAGAAGTTGGAATTAAAAGTAAATATCAGATACAAATATCCTTTTGTTTCTCTTGAGCTGAACAAATTAAATGTCAAGCTTTGTTATCTAGTTTATTGTAATGTTTATCTAAGTAGTGCATGTTATATTTTTTAAAAAACCTTGTCCAATACGTGTCTCACACACAACACCTTTAGTAGATCCCTGTCATTCTGTAAGCTGCACCAAATACCCACCATCGCCCCCTGGAGTTACCCTGAGGCCTCGTCACCTAAATCAGCTGGTTAGGTGTCACACCACCCACTCCCTCTCAAAGACCCCACATCATGCGCAGAGTTCCCACAAGACCTTGCACGTCCTTGCACAATCATGCCCGTCCTCCCCAGTCAGCCCTGGAGATATGCAGAACTTCATCTGATGACCTTCTGGAGCTGTCCTCAGCTGGCAGGCTCAAGTCATAATGGGAGGATTGATAAGACGAGTGTGACTTCCTGCTGAGAGGACGGGATCACGTCGGTGGGCCACTGGCTGCGCCCTCCGAGATGCGTGGGAAGGACAGGCTCAGACGTTTCCCCCCAGATCTTCCAGGGTTGGGGGCCTGAAATGTTGGGTGGCAGAGCTCCATAAACTGACATTTCCCCAGAGAAGCAAAAAAACCTAACTTTACCCGAAAGAGAAAGAAAATTATCCCAGGGAACATAAGGATAACTGCCCCTCAGCTAACCTGAGAGCCAGCAGCAGTTGCTGAGACGATTCCTGTGTACACTTTCAGAAAAAAGGGTAAAAATTTGTACCTTTGCTTGTCATTGGGACTGTACCCTCAAGGCTCTGCCAATTGTACCCTTAGCTGTAGGTAATTGTACCATTTAAGGTACAGAAATGGACTCTGAGGAACATTTCTGTACCACTGATGGTACATTGATCCTGTTTGTACTTTTGGGATGTACATCAGAGTCTATTTCTGTACCTTAGAAGGTACAATTACAAGGGTACAGCCCCAGTGACAGCAAAGGTACAAGTCTTTACCTTTTTTCTGAGAATGAAGTTATAAGCCATCAATCACCTACACTGTTTGTCTCTTTGTGTCCTGCATTAAGAAAAAAGTCCAGTTATACCACAATCAAAGTGCCCAGTGGAAAAACTACAGTGATAGTTATAAAAATATTTGTATGTGTAAGTATTGTTTGCTTATGACGGATTTTGATCTGACGGTCAGAGTTTGGTATGTTTTAGCGCATAATCTGCGTGCTAGGGAATGAGACGACTGCAGCTAAGGATGTAGGGGTGAGTTTGATGTTGGGGGGTGGGAG
>JAODLC010000088.1:842664-858545 GCA_026781145.1 Hippopotamyrus pictus | reverse complement strand
AATCATGTAAATGCAAAGGTCTATTTATAAAGGGGGGGGGGGGGTGAATGAACCAAATTAAATACTAGGGGGTACATCCCCCCAGCTTGCTACAACCCTACAGCTTTGTCTGAGGGCTACACGGCAGTAAAATAACATATGGAGTTGCTCAAGGAGGGTAAACCCATCCTGTGTCTCACATGCGTAATAAGATTGCGGCGTTTCTGCTGGTTACGACGTTTAAATGGACTTGCCTTGATTTTCAAGCTTTTTTTATTATCAGGGGCAGTAACATAAATCAAAACGCTTGTGGAAATCCACTGATAATGAACACAAACGAGAATATATTCAGTCAACATATATCTGAAGTGCTCTTCACTAATGTTGATTTTCATCGAGTTCTTGGCTCCGTGCCCGTGTAATGTATAAACGCGACGACGGCTCGATCGTTTCCCCCCTCAGATTAAATAACGGGGTGGCGACGGCCTTTCCCCCCTTCCCACGGGCCACACCTTCCAAAGCAGCTAGCCGCTGCTGTAGCGACACCAGGCAAAAATTCCAGCAGATGAACTCGGCTCTGATCGGTTCAATAGCTCATCATTAAAATCCCTCAAGGTAATTAAGGGGGAAAGGAGCCCTGCCAACGGTAGAAAGGGGACAGCGATAAACCATTACTGCTTTTTTTCCCTCCTTCCCCTGTTGGGGGATTACCAGCAGAGTCATTACAGTCGAGCTGGGACACGGATCTAAGATGGGGAGCAGATTTCATTAACCGAGCACCTTTAGAAAACACTATTAAAATAATCTCAATTGCCCCGTCAATACCGATGCACAAATGTGAATGCACACAGGACATTTTAGCAGTTCTGGGGCTCTTGGGCTTGCGCTGATTGCTGTTTGAGGAGTTAGATGAAAAAAAAAAACAATAAAATTGTTTCCCAGGAAAAATCACTTTATTTACAAGCAAGTATTTAAAGTTACTCAACAGTCCAACGCTGCATCTACGGCCAATAGCGTGTTGGCCTCAAATTCAAACATCACTAACGGCTTCTCTGAGACAACGACATAAAAATGATATATCTGAGAAACAATTATTGCTATTATCTTTTTTTTTTAGCCTTTTAAAGAAAAAATACTACTCTTCAACCTAATCAAAAATGTGCCCAAAATTAACTGCCAGTAATAAATACACATAGACGGAAGCCAAAAATGTGTCACCCCTTCTGTCTTATTTACATCTCACCTCAATAAAAATACAACATTTTAATTATGGCAGCAACGATTCTTTGATCGTTATTTCGAGCAATCTAGCACACCGTATTTGCACAAATAAATCTTCAGACGAAAAATAAATATGCAAATCCTTCACTAAGTAGCTTGTTTCTCCTAAATTAATTCTACATTACTTTAATCCTTCATCTAATATTTACCTCTTGACCAAACTTAAGTGTCAGGATGGCAGACAAAAACCCAGCATGATCAAAACCACGTTTATAGATTAAACTCTGCTCTGGGTGCCAAGGAAACAGCTTCATCCGTTGCTTTTTTTGCTCTTTTATTCCTGGTGGGGTTTAGTCGACATGTAACAGTAAACAAATAATCATTAAGTAGACACAACGACGAGTACAGCAATAACAACGGAGAGAAAAACAAGCCCCAAAGTCATAAAAGTAAAATAACCTTAGATTAAATTTAACATCTCCACGCATTAAGTGTTCTCTCGACCGCAGAGAGCTGAAAGGGTTAAAGACTTTAAAAGAAAAGTGAAATATACTGAAATATGGCCAGGACATCGAGCGCTACATTTTCTGACACTATCGGAAATGAGGGAATAGAATTTGCTGTTTATCGGTCGGCGTATGTTGTGTGGAGAAGGTGTGTCGTAATGCAAAACACACTAGTTACAAAGTGTGGATCCACCAGGTACTTTTTTTTTAACCTCAGATTCCCAACATCGACAGTGGCGCGTGGGACATAAATCAGAAAAGCAGCCCCACTTTTTACCAGAAATTAAAGTGAAGTGAAATCTAACGTATCACTGACAAACCCGAAGTGCATTCTTCGATTACAGCACTCCGGTATGCGCGCCAGGGCTGCAGTTCACATGATCATTTCCAATGTGATGGTCAATAAAACAGGGACACACACAACGAATTAATTGTAACGAAATAATAAATCAATTTAACCACTGTGGGCAACAAACGCGTTTATGTTTTGTGTGGCCACGTTATCACCATTTACTCGGGTTTCTCCACAAAATCGATTCACAGCGGACTTTAGTTTTTAAAAAATTGGCTATAAATTGAACATTGCGTTTTGAATTAAACACACACACACACACACACACACACACACACACTAAAGCTCTGCTGTTCTCGCACGTTTAAAACCGAGACGATCAGCGTTAAAAAAAAAAACTTAAGTTTCTTCGAGTCAGCAAGTGCTGAGATATTGAGTCTGGTGGAAAAAAAAATCTAAAGAGTCCGAAATGTTCTAGAGGTTCAGGGCTTTTCGGAAGCACCCGTAAGTCCCCGCAATGAAAGTAAAGTAGCTGTGAGTACGTCGGAAGCAGTAATAATTGCGGCGTGGTTTTCATGTCTGCAGGGCTGGGTTCAGTTACTTGGCTCTCTGTCACAGACATATGTGACTGTACCCCACACTGCAGTCCGGGATCCAGCCTTGTCACACTGCGAAAGCGCACAGGGTCCGGAGGATCGTGTCAGACACCGATCGCTTCCAAGCTTCCAGGAATCGCCTAATTCCCCGCGTTTTCTCACTCGACTTGAGGGCTCTCGGCAAGCAGAGACGCCGCGGTGTGCCGGAGACGGCTTTCCTGCGCTCTCGCTCGCAAAAGACGAGAGAAAGAAGGCTGACTTGCCATTTTCTGGAAACGAAGCGGCAACACCAGACAGGCAATCTGTGTCAGTGATTTCGGTTTGGGCATCAGGAAAAGGGGACAGTGCGGTGCGCTCGTAAAGCCGAGGACGCTGGCCGTGTGTTACGGTGCGGTAAGCCGTCAGAATCGCGGACCTTCCTCTCCAGCTGCTTCCCAGTCCGTAAAACCTGTATTGCGTCTACGGACCCAGTAAGTGTCGCCGGGGCAGCTCGAGAGTTTCCAGCTTCTGCGGAGATTTGAAAAGGTGGGAAGGAAAAAAAAGTTCCCCACTTGAGGGCGAAATCAGACTTTTGAGGACCGCAAGTTTGAAAGCGACGGGACCTGGGCAACTCAAGATACAACATGCAGAAATGGTAAATATGGGTGCAGTGCGCTGTTGCTGTACGTAGATCCAGATCTCTTGAATGTCCTACCAGATGTGACAATGCCGGTTGAAAACTCAGACAAAAGTTTTTTTTTTCTTCAAGATTCGCTCGGCCCGTTGTGTTTGTGGATGTCCTAAAGATAAGGCCAGTTGAACTAACTGCGATCTTTTCTTACCCACATCACATTTCCTTATGGTCACAGATCAAACACGCTGGAGTTGTTAGACACATTTTGATATCTTCGTCAAGAAACATGTATGCACGTGCTTATCCTATTTTCTTTCATTCTTAACAAAATTGCAAGTGAAAACAAATTTACGAAGAACACACCAGGTCCAAATCAATTGTGAAATTATTGGAAAATGTAAGAATTGGTAGCTGAAGCGAAAAAATGTGATTTTTCTTATTTCAGCCGACTTTATGTTTGCAGTGAAACACCAAGAATTTTGAAACAAATTTGTAGTTTATTATTATGTCATTAATTGCGTGATTACTTATTTGGTAATTCATTCGCATTGATGCGCTGATCCGACGCAGCGTGTCCTGGGGGTTTCTCGAGTCCTTGCTGGCGAAATGCAGGCAGCTTCGCGAAGTGGAGTTAAATGCGCGCATTGATAAGTGCGGCGCGCCGTCTTTTCGCACCGTGAGTCCCGGCCTCTTCTTCTGCACGCTCCCAGATTAGTGCAAAACAAATGCTCAGGATCGTTTGAGATGTTACTATATGCCACACGAGCGACAACATGACACTTTTCTGAATGTCTGTAACCGCGTATTTTTTCTGTCTTCTCATTTTTTAAGAAAATCTGCTACTTGTACGAAGCATTATGGTACTTTCGAAGGCCACTATAAGTTTATTTAAATTAATTTGTGATGTTAAACGTCTTTCTGATATAGTCACATATACTTAAGGGTTACACAATTTCTTTAGTAAAGTTTGAGTTAAATACAATAGTTTTTGATGTCTACAGGATGGTTGATTTTTAAAAAATAATTATTTATATTTGCTGATACTTTACTTGCAATTAAAAAATCGTTATAGGTCCGTAGGGTACATTTTTATTTGGTAAAGAACAAAAAACCCGAAAAACCTACATTTGTTAAATATATTCCATATGAACCCGGTAACCAAAAGTCCACAAGTCATTTGACTATTACAGTTAGATTTACAAATTTATGGCACAATTAATTTCTTCTATTTTAGTAAATGAAAAATGTGGCCTTTATTTTTGAAAACAGTCATTGAATCTAGTTATTATAAGGACATAAAACAAGTTATATTTTAGTTTACAGTTAGAAACAACAGACAGGGCTATGGTACAGCAGGCAGACTCCTTTAAAACAAACACCTATATTACTGTAAATATTGATTTGCAGGAGGTTAATGGTTTGACAGACAAATTTAAACGCACAACCAAGGTTAAAAAATAACCTGCAATTGTAACTATTTTTTCTTATAATTTCTGCTGTATATTTTTTATTTTTCCTTGTATGGTTATTAGGTAGTCAGCAGGTATTTAGTTCGCTGACTGGGGATGGGGTGAGTGTGTCAGAGAGGGGCAGAGTGCAGATGATGGCGAGAGCGGATCATCCTGGGGAAATATTTCATGAAAGGGTAACAGATTTGAACACGTAGGGTTCTTACAGAAATCACAAGGCATGCTTGTTAAAGGGACGGCTCCTCTGTGTGCGAGTCTTCAGGCAGAGTTTATGGGGATCCTGCTTTACATGACATTCAGTCCCGATCTGGGTTCGCTGTCAGGGACATTTTGCTGTGCAGCGGTTGAGACTGCCACTTTGCATTCCTGTACTGTCGTTTGATGACTTTTATCTCTGGTGCAGACCTCCACCCTTCATCTCGCTGTGTCACAAGTTAACGGGGGGTGTCCACCCCGCCTCGTCACCCCCACCTTCAGTAAGGATTTAGAGGAGGGAAGGAGGGGCTCTGCATGTGCCTGTGTGTGTGTTGTAGGAGTGTGGCTGGAGGGGGGAAGTAGGCCCCTTTTCATTTTTGTAGGCTTTTTGCAGGCCTACTCGATTTGCCAGGGAGACCCCCCCACACACCCCCTCAGCGAGAGGGCACAGAACGGCTAAAGATTTCAACTGGACAGTTCGCCTAAAGTCTCTCATCTCCGTAAGCAGCATCTTTAATTAAGAATAATATAGTTTAATTCCCTAAGCCTCACACTGCCCTGGTAGTTTCTCCCTGCCTAGCTACATCCCACCCTGTAATATTCTAGCAGTAACACCACTAAATAACACCACAAAGTAACACCACTAAGTAACACCGCAGAGTCACACTGCCGACCTCCAAACATTTACTCCTGCTGGATTTACTAGAAGTGTCTCCTCACCCCAGGATGACCTGTCTGGTGGCCTTTAGAGAGAATCACTGTTTTCACTCAGTTCTGCAAACGTAGTAGATGTTTGAAAGTTTTGGTGAATATATAAATATCAAGAGTTTTAATGGGAAAATGATACTGTAATAATAATAATAATAATAATAATAATAATAATAATAATAATAATAATAAGAAGAAGAAGAAGAAGAATATTACTGGATGCCAGGCCCCTTTCCCTCTCCGAATCCCGAGTCCCATCCACCAAGCAGAGCCGTAGTCACTCTACAGGAGGCACTTGCCACAGGCCAAGAGCTGCCAGAAAAGCCAGCAGCCCCCCCCCTCAATCTCATAAAGGGTCCTTGAGTTTAACATAAACATGGCCCGCTTAGCTGTGGAACAGCTACAGGAATGGCGGCGGAAAGGGGACTTTTTTAAAATGAGAATGAGTGGTCCTCATTGCGTTTTGGCCCAGCGCTTTACTCCCGCCGGATGACCATCCGCGGACCCTCACGGGGGGGGGGCCATCTTGGGCCCCCCAGCCTGCCACCATGTAAGAGACGGAGCTAGACTTCGTCTGCCATCGGCGCTACAGAGATAAGCCGGGTCCCAGCGTAGCATGTAGCGTTAGCCGCCGCGCTTTGGGAAATGGCAGATAAAGTGTATTTATATGGGACACTGGAAGTTAAACTAGAGGCACGATCCTGAACTGAGGAGAAGCAAATTCAGTAAGTAATTTGATAAAAGGTGCAGTGGGAGAGGGTCTCTGAGCTGAAACAATATACTGCAGGCGGATGTTAATGGCACTTGTTTGTAGCTGAAATCGAAATCAAACATGCATATACTTATAATTTACTTTAACTTAGTAACTAAAACAGCTCAGGCCTTAAGTTTCTCCCCCTGAGGCCAAAATCATTTTTTTATTTCAAATCTAGAAAAAAAAGTACAGAAGCTTTACGCTCTTTTTTTCACGGCACGGCTCCCCAGTCTTGAATTATTTTTGCAATATTAAGCGTCGCGACTGTAAATATCTGTTAAAGGGACCATTATCAAATTTGTTTATCAGACTTCGTTTTTTTTTTCCCGAGGAGAGAAGAGATGAAGTAGAAATTTAATTTAATCTCGGTGGAGTTTCACACTAAGTGATGTGAGATATGTAAATGAGGGAAAGAGATGGGGGGGGGGGATTTACATTTTTGTTTACAGCCCCTCGATAAAGGCCATTCGTACTTCTGTCCTGCTCTACTAATTTTTAAACATCCGGTAAAACAAACAACAAAAAAAAAGTGTCACCCCACTCTAGAGTTATTATTTATTTTTTTTATGGAGAAAATAGTGAATTTTTACAACACCAATTCAATTTTCCCATTTATTATTTCATATTCAGGCATCGCAGAAATTGATTGCGATATAGAGCTCTGGAACCCAACCACCGATAAACGCCCCTCTGTCTCCTCTCAGTGTAGATATTGCCCCCCCCCCGCCTGCCTGCACTTTTACATTCAGTGGGAAATGATTTTTTTTCCTTCTTCTTCAGCCGAATCGGTTACACTCTCTGCAGTTAAATAAACAGCCCATTGTGTGGCCCGGTGGCCTGAACCCGATCGGTACCGAGATCGTCGCTCGGCTCCGAATCTATGCTTTCTTAAAGGGTGTGGAAGTAATTCATGCCGACAACAGATTTTGAGAAGCCGGGGGGGGGGGGGGTTGGGCTGCTGGTGGTGAGAAAGCCCCCACCGCGGTGAATTATTCGCCGGGGACGAGTATGGCTGTGCGGTGCTGCATTTAATGTCCGTCCTGAACACCACGCAGCCCGGAATGCGCTGAAAATCGCTGAAAAATGATGTGAGACACAGGCGGCCCTGTGCGCCCCCCCCCCCACAAAATCCGCCAAGCCCCCCCTCTCCCTCGGCACACTACACTACGTGCTACTGTGTACGACTGACACACCGGGCCCCGGCGTCCAGGAGCAGTGCCCGGTGCCTTCTACAGAAACACGCCTCGCGCTCGCTGGCATCGACGAAAGGCCTCAAATCATTCCCTGTTTTAATTTTCGCCCCTTATTGCTACTTTCAGAGACGTTTTCTTTAGCGGGAGAAGGATTTGTTATGGGGGAAGAAAAAAAAACTGATTTCAGGGATTTTTTTATAAGATTAAAAAATAATAGATTTTTCCCCCCCCCAAATCTTTACCAAGTTGAAGATGGTGGACAGTTAGGATAATGTGGTCACTTTGTAACGCACTTCAATGCCTCCGAAACAAATCGTCACGAGCGATAAATGCTGGGAAGTTTCTGTTCTGTGTCAGCACGCTGTGGCCATGGACAGGACACTTAGTGTTATTATACCATTAGCGTAGCGTAAATCTCCTAGTCAGCGTCAGTGCCAGTGGCTAGCTAGCTCCCTTTGCATCTGAAGGTGTTTCTGGGATTTCGGGAAGGTGCGGCCTGCCTCTCCGTAAGGTGTGACCCCGGGCGACGGCGCACGGATGCATTTCTGTGGGAACGGCTGCCTGCTTGCGTCTGTTAGTGCCGCTGGAGAGCAGGCCACGGGGAAAAGGCTCTGGTTTACCTCAAATTACGAATCGCAGCTGCAAATATCAGCAGGATAAATACAGCAGGCATTTTTAAAAGTGCAAAAATCTCTACGCTTCGGGTTTTATGGGGTGAAATTCTGACTGGGAGTCGTACTGCTCACGTCGCTCTATATGTTTCTGACCACCTCATAAAAAAGAGCAATATGCAGCAGTGTGCTTAATGATTTTTAAACTTATATTTTCCTTCACTGGGGAACGAAAGTGAGAGGCACGAATAGATGCGGTGCTTTCACACATGTGACCAATCAGTGTGCGGGGTTTGTGTTTTCAGGCATCGCTATTAAGTAAACCCCATATTTTAATACAGCTGGGATTCCGTATTTCTGTAGGAGGTATGAGGGGTGGGATCTGACCCCAGTTCAGTGCAGCCTCTGCAGTTCCGCCGTTCCCCGCGCTCGCTTAGGTCTCGTTGCCTGTCTGGGAGGGGATTGGGACGCATTAATCGCAGAGGGTGGGGTCCCAGTGGCTGGGTAACACTGACAGGTAATCCCCGCTGGGGGTGGGTGGGTGATGTTAGCGTCTGAGGGAAAAGAGGCGCTCGGAGGCCTCGGTCATGTGACCGAGCATTCCAGCGGGGGAGAGCGCAGGAAGGCGCGCAAGACGAGACTCGCAAGGCAGCCGCCGCCCAGCTACCGATGACCTTAGACTTTGTGAGGGAACCCCTGAGCCTCGTACGTCTGCGCAGACGGTCACATGCGACTTTGTGAGGGAACCCCTGAGCCTCGTGCGTCTGCGCAGACGGTCACTTGCGACTTTGTGAGGGAACCCCTGAGCCTCGTGCGTCTGCGCAGAGAGTCACATGCGACTATGAGGGAACCCCTGAGCCTCGAGCGTCTGCGCAGACATGCACACGGCTGCACGCAGACGCACACTGGTGCTAGGGCCAACGTCGCCGGGGGGATCCCGGCTCCCAGGTCCTTTGGATTATCATGGTGCCCCCCGCCCCCCCCCAGCTCGTCCTATTCATTTAACCTTTCATTAGTGCCCCCGCACCGGCTGGCTACTACGGTGAAGCTATGCCAGGAGCCCCCTCGCTCCCCCAGTTATTAGATTCCTCGTCCCTCCGCCCGGCAACCGGACAGGAGAGGTGGGTAGCATCACCGTCACCCTGGGGCCAAGGGGGGGAGTGAACGGGCCGATCCGATAGGCTGACGTGATTGGCTGACATGATTGGCTGACTTGATTGGGCTGTGTGGCGTGTGTCGACGGCGTGTGGGATCCCAAAGAAATGCCACTTTAGAGGAGTTTATGGAACACACAAACAGTTAGTGCAAGAACGCTGGTTTGGGGGTGATGCACATGCGTGTGTATGTGTGTGGACCAAATGTCCCCACAATGTTATGAATATCCGTGTTTTTTTTCTTTTTTTTTACTTTTTGGGGACCAGTTTCCTGGTCTGCACATGGAAAAACTCAATTTTCTAAAAAAAATTTGAGTGCAATCAAAAAAGCTAAAAATGCAAAAAATCGTATTTTGTTTGGTTACTTAGGGTTATGGTTAGGGCTGAGTAGGGGTTAAGGTTGTCACAGTTAGCATTAGCATCTTTCCCATAGAAGTGAATGCGCGGTCCCCATAAGGATATGATTACAGGTCTCTGTGTGTGGGGGTTATGTTCATATTACATTGTGGGGACCAAATGTTCCCCACAATGTAATAAAACCTGTTAATTTGACGTGGGGACAATTTTTCAGGTTGGGGGGGGAGGGGTGGGGGTGGTTGACTCAGACCAGCCCACTAAACCAGATGGGAAACACGAGTGGCTTACTGGTGTGAATAGGAGCTACTGGCCCAAAAGGATGCCATTGGAGTGTCCATCCATTCATCCATCCATCCATCCATCCATCCATCCATCCATCCATCTTCCACAGGGTTGTGACGAGCCTTGACCCCATCCTGAGAAGCACAGAACATGTGGCCAGGGGTGTCCTGGATGGGATGCTGGTCCTTCGCCGGGCACATGACCTCACACGCAGTCACATGACTAATTCACAGACCCTTATTCACCAAACCACATGCTTTTGTTCTGTGGGAGGTAATCTGAGTGCAGCCAGGGAGAATATGAAAGCTTTACACAGAGAACAAGGGCAGGATTCGAACCCTCAACCCTGGCGTCATGCAACATGCTGAGGATCAATTAAAACAAATGCATTTCCTAAATCTATGGCTACGACCGTGTTTTAATTTTCTCAGTGTAATAGATAACGTAGCTGTACCCGGGATATCTAACCTGGTGCATCTGAGTTATCCGTTAGGTAAAGGGTCTTTAGTTACTAATTGGCAATTAGTTTTATAATGGAGCTATATCTCAGATCCTGAAAGTGAAAAGTAAAACAAGGGAGTGTTGTTCCAGAGTGAAGCAGAGGTTCATTTCACTTGGAAACTAACATGGCGTAAGAAGTGCTTTTCAAAACTACTTAACTCTAATGGAGTTCGGCTATTAAGCCACAGCATCTCTGCCTACGTCTATTTGTCTTTGAGATTTGAACCCCGGCCAACGATATCTAATTTTATTTCACGGTTCACGTTTGTTTTTTTATTAATTCGGATGCTTTCGACGTTGAACATTTCTGAAGAGACGGCGGGAACGACAGGGGCAAGATGGGAGGGGGAGCGTGGTAGAGACGTCCCCTGGGTTCGAGTCGGTGGGGGGGGGTGGCTCTCGTGGTCTTGCCAAACTGCGTGGCTGTATATCAGAATTCTCACTGTTGAGGGAGGGGGTCTTGTCACCTGGAGGTAACTAATTGCCCCCGAGAAGTGATGGAGATATCTTAAAAGGTGGACCGGGGTGGGGTGAGGTGGGGGGGGGTGGCTGTGTGCTCACCAGGTGTCGAGCCTGTTTCCCGGACCTTTGATGAAGCCCATCTATTTGCAACCCCCCCCCCACCAGTCGGTATAAGCCTGAAACATGGTCCGGTTGTGTCAGGGGGGCCCTTTGCTCTGTTACAGGATTCAGAATTACCCGGGGGGGGGTGTATAACCCCCATTCCCTCATAAATATAGAGAGTGACACAGGCGTATTCTGGTCATAACTTTCACCAAGGTAACTATTCATATTCCGCAGTCATCACTGAAGGTAACGTGCAGACTGAGCCATAATGCGCCAGCCTGGATAATCCCTTTGACTAATCTGGTTATGATGGGTGATTTGGTCCATCACTGACTTTTTATAATAGAATGTAAGAAGCATATGCTGTGCCAGCTGTCCCTACGAGCGGTGTGTGTGTGTGGGGGGGGGAGTCCAGGGGGGCGATGCCAGCTTCCCTTTGCCTGTCGCTTTAACGTGAAAATTAGGGCGCAGGCCTCGTTTTTACGGCCCAAGCCAGCGAGAGGCCGAAACTCTCCACTGTGATGTCCTCAAGAAAAGGCTCACTGAATTACAGGCCCTGTTTTCTTTCCCAAGTAGGTGAGCCTTACATGTTTGCAATTATAACACCCCCCCCCCAACCCCACCGGTGCTATATATTTAGAAGAAAGACCAAATAAACAGCACTTTCCCCATTCCACAGTTCTTCCCCTGCAAAACCTTTTGAAGGTTGCATGGCCCTAGTCTGGCTAGGAGCTCATTGGCTGATGAGGCAGAGTGCAGGCATATGATTGGCTGGGAGCCGGGGGGCAACCATGTGACTTTTCTTGAAGGGTGTGTCCTTGCTTTTGTTTTTTTTTTTTTTACTTGAGGCTCAGTTACTTTCATGGCTCTTCAGGCAAGACTGAGTAGTCTGTGATCCCCCAAAGCCTGCAGCATCCGTCGACCATACTTGCTTAAAAGGTTTCCATGTTTCCTCTCCGTCAAGTTAACACACGCCATTTTCTTTTTTTTTCTTTTTTGATCTGATACCGACAGAGTAATTACTTGCACGGTTCTTTCGCTAAACTGCTGTGGTTTAATGCAGTCTCTCCTTTTTAGGAATCTTAAAGAGATTCCCTGGATTTCACAATAACAGTTGGGAGTTACTGTTGTCCGTTCTCAGGCGCTGCTTCCAGTTGCAGATGTAGGTAAATTGTGCAAGACTCCTGCGAGTCACCCACGGTTACCCAAGGAGAGAATCGCGTTCCTGTTTATTTTCACACTTTCTGCCAGTCCTACTCCTTGCCCATTTTGCCAGTGGTTGACCGTCATGCCATAATTTCCATCGTTTTAACTCACATTCCCCGGATGCCAGGTCTTCTAATTTTTTTTTTGCTGTAATATTGCCAAGTTGCACATAATCAATAATCTCTTATTGAGTTTCTAAGTTTGGCCCAAAGACTATTCTGAAGAACGCCTTGGCGGAAGATTCCAGTTAATATCCCAGGCTGGTCTCAGGGGCAGCCCTTCAGAGATCTTTCCCTCTATGGGCCCATGCTACTCACCACACAGTCCAGATCCACGGGCCCCGTCTTCGTTTGCCACGCAAGTCGGGTGGTGCTGTGTTAACATTACTCTCGACTGTTTTGTTTCGACCTTGTCTGGCTCGGCGGCCTGTCTGCACAGGAGAATTCTGGGTAACGACAGTGTCGATCAAAATAACCCGTCAGCGGGAATATGGATGGGAGTCACCCTGCTATATTTGTGCCGAAATGGGACACAAGAGACAGGGGGGGGCTGGGGCTGGGGGCAAACTGATCGTAGACACAATGATTCCTGTCGCACTGTGGACTTGCTGCCTGTGTCGGGGGGTAAGGTGGGCGGCCTCTGCCAGACCACTCTCCGTGCGACACCCATGATTATGTAATAAAACACCGCCGTCATAGACCCGCCGCTTAAGCGTACCTGTCAGCCGGGACAAAAGGGCGAAACGTGAAACGGGATGCCTGAGAGAGCTCCATCCCACAGCGGGCCCCGATTACAGCCTACCGCCCTGTCCCATAAATACTCCTAATTAGATGCTTTCAGCAGCGTAATAATTTGCCATATAGCGTGATGTAACTTGAGTGGAAAAGTCACTTTCGAGTGCCGTGAGTCTGGACCCTTCGGCGTTTCCTGAGTGGCATAAGAATGGGGACGTTTGGGACGTTTATGTGTCTGTCTTTGGTGCGCCGAGATTGAACCGGGCGGCTTTATTTCCTGCTATAACTTCGGCGTACCGCGGCTTCGTGTTTTAACACGAGGGGCCGTGCGTTTGTTTGTGTAGCTGTGCCCCTCTTGCCTATTTCATCTGGAGCTGATTTTTTTTTTTTTTGTCTTGTCATGAACACTCTGCATGTTTCCAGGTACAGAATGCTGATTTCAGCTTTTAGGGGCTTTTCTTTGGCATCCGCCCATTTTTTTTCATTTTTCTAACCTGGTTTTTAAATATACGAGGCACCCGTCGGACGACGCGGGACACCCCCAGCCACCCAGACACGGCTGTGGTGCCGGAGAGCTTTTCTTGAGGGCGGGAAGGGACTCTCCACTCACTCAGGACGCTAAGTGATGCCCACTGTGTAATGGAATGACCCATTTCAAACCTGATCTGTGGGGTTGACGCCCCCCCCCAAAATAGAGGAAATGGTCCGGCCCGCTGTCCTGATAGATTCATTGTGTTCGACTCCCTGAAATTTTCCCCTGGCAAATGGGTACTTCCAAAATATTTAACCTGTGCTTCTACAGCCGTGACCCCCCCCCCCACCCAAGACACGGCTAACCCTAACCCTGGGGGCATAGCTAGGAATTCTGGGCCCTCTGACAAAATGTCACCTTGGGCTTTACTGCTACTTAATGCTGCCAACCAGTGTTTAAAAAAGGGATCGGAAAAGGGGGTCCTGCGACTGTAAGAGCTCAGGGACCCCCCCCCATAAGTGAGAAAATACATGCCTGGGGTGGGGATACTCTTAAAATGACCATCTCAGAAGATTCAGTTCTACCCCATTTTATGATTTTTGCCATACACAAACCCCCCAGTACCAGTACAGTCCATGGTGTGATGGGTCGACCACACTGGGCACGACGGGCTGTGAAAGTTCCGGAAAAGGATGTGCTGGCTCCAGATTGGCGAGACAAATTCCATCGTGGGGTCTTAACCAGCTATGAAGGGATCAGAAAAGGGGGTCCTGGGACTGCAGGAGACAGCAGCCCCCTTTTGGGTGCAGGAGTGAATCGCTTCTTGCTTTTCAGTCTCCGGTCTGGGTCCACGAGTCGATTTGAAGACCACGGTGAGGGAACTTGTCTCACCGCGTGGTGGTGGTCGCGGCGGGTTTTACCGAGATTCGATACGTCCCCAGTGCTCGGGCTGCAGTTTCGTATTGGGGGAATCTCGACCCCCGTGGACGCGGAGCCTGGTTTGCTTGACCGTTTTATCCAGGAATACCAGAAGTCCGCCTCGGCCGACATGTGCAATTTTGTGGTTGAAATTTGATGTCGACAACTAAAGAGATTTACTGTTCCGCGTCTGCTGGAGCGGCAGCTCTGAGCACCATCCGGGTCCCCAGAAGCAGCCACTCTGCCATCTGGGGGCCACATTTTAGGACTGTTCTCGTCTGAGAAGCCACATGATCAAATTTGACAAAAGCCACACATTGTAACCCATGACATCAAATATCCAGGTACCTGGTTCTGAATTGCGTTAAAGTGGCAAAAATCTATGTTCAGAACTTGTGTTTGGCCTTACTCCTCATAACATTTGTGTACCTTTATTCTCTCCATTATTCCCTCCTTGTCATCTGCTGCTGGCTTCATGACTACTTCCCGGTGCTGGATCACACGTGGCTCAATGTTTCCCAAAGCAGTCCTCATAGACGCTCCATGTTTTAGCTCCTACCGGGTGCTGGGAGGGAGCAAAAACATGGATCATCTATGGATCCCCAGGAACAGGGTTGGGAAACACCGGTTCAGCTTATTTTCAAACTCAGAGCCGCTGATATTTGGACATAGGTGCTCCAGTTGAAGTAATTTTGTCCCGGGTACGGGGATTATGTGGGGGTCTGGTGCTAGATCCATTAATGCTGTGCTTCTTGAAGGCATCTAGGGAGAGGCTACGATGGCCCGCTACGTTGACATGCTGCCTACCAGTATCATGTCCTTATTTCGGCTAAAGACACTCCTTTGAGAACGGGGATTCGCTCCGGAGAATCAAGCCCTGCGACGGCATTGACATTTTGCCTCCGGAGTGCCGGATCAAGGCCATTTTTCGGGATTTTGCATGTGTATTTCACACGTTGCGGCTAATTTAGCGGCACGTGTCCGCTTCATCTATTATCCAGGTGTGGATTTTTGGGATTTGCCTTAACGGAATCTTAGACTAAATGATTTCGCAATGTCACTCGGAAGTTGCGCTTAGCTGAAGGACTTGTGTGTTTTTAGCTACCTACCCAACCCCATGTGATATAATCATACCTATCTCGCCTTCAAACCTTAGTCCTTAAATGGATAATCTGGGCTGTAATTGACTAAATGATCTCCAATTACACTTTATTAGCTGGATAACACCCCCTCGCTCAAGTGTGCGGTTAAATTTCGTTTTCAGTCGTATCCCTCGATGTGTCAATGTGGCCGTGTGTCTCTGGCTAACCGCTACAGCTAAGCAGGCGACAGCTCCTTTAAAAGACGCCTCTTACAATTTCATTTTGGTGTTGCGGTATCAGTGGCAGGCAATGTTTTGAAGAAAGCCCGGTCCCCATTGGTCGCATCCATCCGATGGCGTGGCCTAACTCGCCAAGCTCACTTAACGCTGCGGTGTTTGTTTTCATTGCGTCCTGTCTTGTTTTACTGCTTACTGTTGGGGGGGGGTGGGTGGGTAGTGTGTTTTCCCATGC
>JAODLC010000088.1:772100-787884 GCA_026781145.1 Hippopotamyrus pictus | reverse complement strand
CTGTCTGTCTAGGTGTGTGTCTCCCCCTGTGTGTGTTGTGTGTGTGTGTCTGTCTGTCTGTGCATGTGTCTGTCTCCCCCTGTGTGTGTGTGTGTCTGTTTGTCTGTCCATGTGTGTGTGTGTCTGTCTGTCTGTCCATGTGTGTGTCTCCCCCTGTGTGTGTGTGTGTCTGTCCATGTGTGTGTGTGTCTGTCTGTCTATGTGTGTGTCTCCCCCTGTGTTGTGTGTGTGTGTGTCTGTCTGTCCACGTGTGTGTGTGTCTGTCTGTCTGTCCATGTGTGTGTCTCCCTCTCTGTGTGTTTCCCCATATGTGTGTTTGTGTGTGTGCGTCCATCTGACTCCGCGACTCCTCAGTCCAAAGAACAAAAGACTTACGGGCAGTAATGAGGTGCACTGGACTATCCGAAAGCCCCCCCCCCACGCCCCCCTGCGCCATGTGTGACTTTTAGTAAACATTAGCCAGGTCATGGTCTTGCGCCCGGGATAGGGAACTCCCCTCTGCCGACTCTGCTGACGAATAACAGCGCTATTTGCGCTAATTACGTTTAGCACGTCAATAATGTCAATTAATTAATGCGCGATTATTGTCATAAAAACAGACACATCTCAGCAGTTTTGACATAATCTTGCAATAAGTATCGACTGGTCCTGGTGTTCTGAAAGCGGATGAATGGTATCTATGGAGACGGACCCATTTGGGGGGGGTGGGGTGTTCATCCCCTGTGTACACACACATTTGGTGTTACGTACTGGACGACGCTCGTTTTCTGTTTCTGCATATTTTACGATGTAGTAACGGCTCTAGAAAACTGGCTCATGCCGGGTTGTTTTGGGGTCGCGTCAGGTCGCAGCAGCGCTGGCGGTTCTGGGAACCGGACCTGAGCGAGACACAGCATTAGGGACCAGTGTTTCCATCTCAGTCGGCAGTGACACCATCAGGGGCTCGTAAGCCTTCCGGAACGCCGTGCCACCGCGTTCAGCTGCTCCGTTTTGTTTTGTTTTGTTGTGCAATGCTGTTCCCACCGCCTTTACCCCTCCAGACGTGGCCCCCGCCCCTTTCCTCCCACAGCCGGGACTCTCCTGGGTCATCGAGCGACACCTCCACTGGGTCGCGACCCCAACATCGCTGCCTCCCCGGCCCCGGTTGTGGGCGGGCCTGTCGGGATTCCCGTATTCCTCATCCTGGTGAAATGCGTACTAGGAGCACAGGGTCTCCGTGGTTACAGGGGTCGGGGATTGGCTGGTGCCCTTAGACCGCAGAGAGACGCTTACCGGCGTCCATGTCTGTCCGTGGCTCAGAGCCGGGAGCTCAGTCTGCTTTGCGTTCTGCATCAGAAAAAGGGGCAGCAAGGATTATGTCCTCTGGGTGGGACCGTGTTTAGCGTTTTGCTGTGTTTTGCTGTGTTTCGCCAAAGGCACATTATTCCGTCCAAGTTTCTGCTGCCTAACTGCAGATGAGCTGAAATCCAGGGATTCCTGTCAGGTAGATTAAACGAAGTAATTAAGATTTCTTCTCCATCTCCTCCTCCTGCTTCTTCTTTTTTTGATTACAACGTCCTGATTAAAAAGTTTCGGCTCCGCTGCCACTTTAATTAATTAGCGGGCACCGCGGCGAGGATTGCCGCGACACCGATGAGGCGAGATGCGCCAGTCCTCAAGCCGCATCTTCCGCCGCGGTCCCCGCCTGCACGGCTGGTCCCTCGGTTCCACCTCGTTCCGTCGACGACGAGGCGGAACACGTGCCGGCAGCAGGGGGCGCGGCGCTTAAGGAGGCCGCCTTGCGGCCCGAATGCTGTGTTTTATTGCTGAAAATATCCAGCTGGATAAACATGTTTAAAAAAAGAGGAAGGCGGTAACCAAAGGCTATTTTGGGTTAAAGGTTTCCTGCGAGAGCATCGGCTGCAACGCTCCGGTGACAGGGAGCGCTCACCCCAGACCATCTGCCCCTAAGCAGAGCGCGGTGTGGCGGGGCGGGCTAGCGCTGGGGCGGCAGCCTGAATCGTGGTTCCCCCCCCTCTGGCCCTCTCCTGTCAGCTCTAGCACTTCGGGGACCGGCTCTCCGGCTCGGACATGCGGAGAGGGACCAGGCCTCCCGGATGCGATTCTGGTGGCAGCGGAGGGATTTGGGATTGGGGGCGCACTGGGAAGGAGGCACAGAAAGCGAGAAAGTAGACAGAGAGAGAGTTTGCTGAAGAGAGAGGGGCCTGTTCTTTATGCCTCGACGGCACTCAGGTAGTCTGGTCCAGCCATGTGCTTGGTGACCCTCCTGGGCCCCCCCTCAGCATTGAGCGATCCAGCATGTTCCGGGGGGGTGACACTCTCTGACTGGTCTGGTGTCTGCTCTGACACAGGCTACCGGTGTCTCAGGAACAGCGGCGCTGGTGACGAAACAGAGTGCAACAAGGAGTGCGGCGACCACAAGTCTGGCCGGATTGGGCCGTGCTGACCACCATCTCGTCGTCATCTGGGCCACCAAGCGAGTCTCAGCCAATCCTGCGGCTTTAAGGCCCTCACACACATGTCACATGTGTGTGTGTATGAGTGACACATACAGTACATAACAGCGTTTAAAAATGTTATCTTCTCACTGATGCTTTGGATATCACTGTAATTCACAATAACTCAAATACTCACAGTAACTGAAAAAAAATCTATTAATAATTTCATTTGCTGTTCACCTATGACCAAAATCACACTTCACTGATCTTCCACAGTAAGCCTTGTTTCTCTTGAAATTGAATTAATAGAGCTAATATTTAGCATCGCATATATCTCTGTACGTAAACTACAGATATAATCGAAACGTAGCACGACAGATGGATGCGTATGATATCAAAGGCTGTGTGTGCACAAATGATAAAAATAAATCATTTTTGTGGAAAAATGAGGCGATTATTCTAGACGTCTGACATTTTGTATACATAAGTAATTAATTTTGGCTTTCAATCGGTAAAGTCCAACGAGCCCAATTACCATGCTTAATGTTGCTGCATCATGTAAAAACATTACGTTTAATGTTGTGGGAATATTCAAATTGCTACCCGCCATTATGCAAATACATTGCCGAGCCATCAGACCAAGCTGAAAGTACAGGCGTCACTACGAAAAGAAAAACATAAGTGAATTTTTAATGCTGTTTCCTCGGTTACGGCGAGAACGAGCGACCTTTCCTGTGGTTTGTTTTTCATGGGTCATGTTTGTGTCCATCGGCCATGCGGCCTGCCCTTCTGCAAGGGTCCGCTTTTAAGGGAATTGTTTTACTGACATGTAATTGGCTGGTTTAAGCAGTTTTTCTGGTGATTTAACGGCCACGGAGACAGCGGCCACTCGGTAACGGCCCGGATGTAGCTGTCGAGGAGGGTCACGTGGATTTTGAGATTATCGACATCCCCTTGTTGGCTGTTAGGGGCAGAAACGGTCCCTAAAGTAGTGACTAAAAGCCAGTTTGGCTGGTTTTTGGGTGTTCTGAAGGACTTTTGCGGGGTCTGAATGTCCCGAGGAGCAGTTCTTATGTTGTGATTTGCGTCTGGGTTCATAATTTTTATTTTTTTGACGGAGGCGTGAGTTCTCACAGTAGACTGAATGTTTGGCAGTGTTTTGGCGCCCGTGACACTGAGGTCTGCTTAAAATGTGCTTGAATCTGAACTTGGGGCGGTGGGGATATGGGGGGGGGGTGTTTTCCTGGCTGTTCAGATTTACCCGCTTCATCTGTCAGAAACCAAACCAATGTAACCTGAGGCTGCATGCATGTCCATTGTCATTTTATGCCACTGGCCCCCCACCCCACGTGTGCCTCGCTGCGTAATTGCGTGAGTCGACCAGCTCGTCCCGTTTTCCCCTTAGTTCAGCACATCTGAGAGAGAAGCTTCTGGAAGTCCTGGATGCCTGTCAACACAAAGAAGGCTGAGGGGCTTGTGCGGGACAAGCCTGCAAAAAAGACGGGGGCTGGGAGAAAAATGAGCCGGGGGGAGGTGCTGCGGGCCCCCCCTCGCAGCTGCGCCGAGACGCGCCGGCCTCGTTCCGCCAGCAGGGCCGCGCTGCCAAGCCGAGAGGCGCTCACAGCTGCTAACACTTACCGCCTTCTGCGGAGGAGTGTGTGATTCATTAGTCAGGACCGCGTGTTTTACACCAGTCCTTGGTCATGTTATTGTTAGGATGTGGTAAAATTATAAATATGGGATACAGGAATCAGAGGCTTGGGGGGGGGGGGGGGGGGCGCGTGCGTGTGACTCGTTAAGGCTGTGTGGTTCTCATGATCGCGTACAAAAAAAGTCTGTCACAATTTGTAGGGCTAATTGCTTAATTCTGAGAGTTTTGTTTGGGAGATGGGCTCACATCTGCCGATAGCATCACGACCAGGATGGGGGGGGGGGGTGTCAGAGTACAGACGCCGGAGGGGGTGCCACAACCCTGCTGACGAGTCATCTCTTTCCCAAGCTCATTGTGCCAAATGACATGTAGGGTGACGTGTATAGTGACGTGTTTCTGTATGATGTGACACAGATGTGCATACTGATATACAAAGGGACGTATGTAGCGATATTCAGGGTGACGGAATGTATACTGGCATGTATAATGACACGTATGACATGTATAGCGACATGTATAATATATATATAATGACAGTTATAGGGGTGAGTCTCCATGTCACGCAAGACAGATTTGTATACTTATAAAAATATGATGCTGTGCACAGTGACATACATAAAACGTGAGTAACAGTGTGTATAGTGACGCACAGAATGCCATGTGACAATGTGTATAGGGATCTGTACAATTCTGTGTATAATGGAATGTAAAGTGACATATACAGTGCCATGTATAATGGCGTGTACAGTGTGCTGTGTATAATGGCGTGTACAGTGTACTGTGTATAATGGCATGTACAGTATGCCGTGTATAATGGCATGTACAGTGTGCCATATATAATAGCGTGTACAGTAACATGTACAGTGCTGTGTATAATGGTATGTACAGTGTGCCGTGTATAATGGCATGTACAGTGTGCCATATATAATAGCGTGTATAATGATATGTACAGTGTGCCATATATAATAGCGTGTACAGTAACATGTACAGTGCTGTGTATAATTGCGTGTACAGTGTGCCATGTATAATAGCGTGTACAGTAACATGTACAGTGCTGTGTATAATGGCATGTACAGTGTGCCATGTATAATGGCATGTACAGTGCCATATATAATAGCGTGTACAGTAACATGTACAGTGCTGTGTATAATGGCATGTACAGTGGCTTACACTGCTGTGTATAATGGCGTGTGCAGTACCGTGTATAATGGCGTGTACAGTGTGCCGTGTATAATGGCATGTATGGTGAGCCGTGCATAATGGTGTACACGGCGCCGTGTAAATGGCGTGTACGGTGCTGTATGCTGGACCCGCCAACCCACCCACTATCAGGTTTCAGGCTTTACAACCCTCCTGTCTTGCTGTTGTCACAGTTTAATATTGTGTCACACAGATTCTTCAGCAGCAATCGGGATCACAGCACAGCACAAAATTGCTTTAATTGCTCATACCCCGCCTCAGCCCAGATTTAGAAGGCAGTAACGGCAGAGGTGTATCACATGATCACATCCATTCAGACACTCCGGGGTCTCGGGACGCCTGGTGTGTGCGTGAGGTCAGGGGGCAGGGGGAATGATGGGGGGTGCGAGCGGCGCCGATCCGTCACGACAGGCTCGGTGGGGGCATCCTGTGACTGCGGCACTCCACTTCAGTTCCCTATCTGTGAACTTTGTCAGGCTGATAAAGAGGACGCCCGCATGGACTTTTCACACACACACACACACACACACACACACACACACACTGTGCCCCAGCACCACAGTGTCGCTGTCACAGGAGCCATGGAGCTTCTAGGCGGTTGCGCCGACATACGCTACAGTCCCCCCCCCAGCTCCACCCCGATCCGGCCACCAGGAGGGACCCCGCTCCACACCCCACCCCACCCCACCCTGCCCCACGCGTGGGAGCCTGTGGGAGGCTGCCCCCCCCTCTGGAATGCGACTCAGCAAAGCGAGAGCCGGCTCATCAGAGACGTCTCAAACATGTGCGAGGTAATTATGTGGGTTGGCGGGTGGGGGGTGTACGCGTTCCTAGTGGCCACTTGGACCCAGCGCTCCTGCACAGGGGTGTCGCCGGCCGCCAGGGACCACGGCACCACGATTCGCTTTTAATTTATACAGGGAGCAAAAAAAAATGAAAAGGCAGAAGGGAGGAACAGCTGTGAGGTCGGGGCGGCCAGCTGTTTGCAAATGAATTATTACACAAACATTTGTTTGTGCATAGTGTTGCAAAGGCTTCCCAGCACCAGCCTTTCGCGAGGACCTAGCCACGGGCAGACGGGTGTCCACAGGAGTGCCTGAAAAAACAGCGGCGTGAGGTGGACCCGCCAGCACCCTCTGTTCGCCGTGGTTATGGTAACGTTGCTTCCGTCGGCCACGTCAAAGCAGGATTCGTCTCTTATGTTTTTTTTTTGTTGCCTTCAGAAAGTTACCAGATGCCTGTTTAGTCTCAGCGGATACAGGCGCACCCCGCCGTCGGATTAGCGTCAGGGTTTGGAGCCCCTGTTTGACCCCCCCCACCCCACTGGGGTCACGGCACTGCTCCTGAGCCACTTTCCCTGTGAGCACCGCAGCCGTCACTGTGAGACGGGGGTGGGGCAGATGCTGTGCGGATCGCGGGCCCCCCCTACACGCTCTGGCCAAAGCTCCTCACAGACAGACATCCGGCCCGGCTCTCTGTGTGGTCCAGGCTAACGGTTGTGACCAGCTCACGACATGACCCTGTGCTACGTCTCCCCCCTTTTAATCACTGCCGACAACTGACAGGCCGCTGGTGCATGCTGGGAGTTTTCCCTGACCGGACCATGGAGTTTCCACTTGATGCTCTCTAGCACGTTTTTACTAGATATAAAAGCCCTGGTTTAATCTTCCATTTTGCGTGATTTAAATGACAAAGTAGGACAGCTGAGGGACATGGGAGTGAGGAATTGGGATTGTCACAGATATTATTGTTGTCATTGTTAGTCGTCCTTAGGGCCACGTGAAGCTGATTGGGTGATGCTTCTTGGGGGGCTCGTTTCTTTAAACGTGTCCTAAACCGGTATCTGCAGCGGTTAATCCCCCTCCGAGGCGACTTTCCCATCCAGATTCAGACTTTCAGTGGCCTTGAGTTTCGGACGGTTGGCGGAAGCTGAATCGGAGTCAAATTCTTGGTATTTTTTGGGGGAAACACGGCCGACAGCACACAGACGTGTCACATCTGCTCGGCCGCTGTGTGCTACATAAACCGGGCGCGATGGCCCAAAGCCGACTGGTCATCTGCACATGTGGTGAGCGATCGGGCAGCATCCTGCGAGCGAGCTGCATGCACTGTTCTTACTCTAGGCCTGTTTCCTGTTTTCTTTATGGATTTTTTTTTTTTTTACAATGTGGTCCCACAAAATACATTTGGAAGGGGAGAAAAGATTTTTTTAAATATTACAGCACGGTAAAAAGCGCTGATTGGAGGACGACCCAAGTGCCCCCTCTTCTGTTAATTTAATGAAAGCTCTTTTCTGTCGATTCGGCTGAAACTTCTCCCAGCGCTGAGATCGTAAAACACGTTGTGAACACGCCAAGGCTTAAAACCAGTGAAAAAATGCCTTTTTTCTCTTAACGAATCCACTCAAACGAATAGCACCTCTCCCAGGTTAGCCTCTGTTGGGAGTCCAAAACGAAACAACGCACACGCAAACAAACATGTAAATGAAAACTTGTTGCGTGTGCTCGCTCATACCTCCTGCTCTGAAGGGACAGGAGAAACAGATCATACGTTGTTTTCTTTCTCCTGTACCCCCCTCGAGTGCTGTTATTCGCAATCCTACTTGTTTATCGTCAGGGATACTTGTCGACGGATTTTATTTATTCCTTTTTAAGTTCGACGTTGCCTTCCCAGCTCGCTTCGCTTCTCCCAAGGTGGGAGTAACGCGCAAGAAGGTCCAGCAGTTGCAGTACCTGTCCACCATCTGTGCCAGGAATGCGTAAACCCAGACGATCGAATCGGCGGAGTTCTTCATCTGAACCTCCAGTGCCTCCAGATAGCTATAAAACACCTGGATGAAATCAGTAGGTGACGGCAGTCAAAGGGAGAAGAGATCAGTCACGGCCGCTCCCAGTAACCTCCCCTGGCTGCTCCCCCCCCTGCGCCCCTGCACCCTGCACGCACTCCTTACTCCTCAAAATGATCCACGGCATCAGAGCACACAGGATTCTGCTCCAAGGCTGAGCCGCTTTGAAGAGAGCAGAGAATCTCTTCGCATCTAAGATGTGCCGGCCCTCCCGTTTTCAGCGTCCAGTAATAATCTAATTCATAGCGTCCTGCTGCTGAGGAAGCGGTTGCCGTTATTTACGAGGCACCAGTGATGGCTGATATCAAAACCTGGCAAATTTAAACCTCAATGCCTCTGCTTGGACATCACGCCTCTGAACGGGTACGGTAGCTGATAGGCCTCCGGTTAACGTGTCCAAAACCCGTGATAAGCGACCAGGAAAGAGAAGAAAATAGGAGCAGCTTGCGTAAAGGAGGGCTGTAAGTCCAGAGCACATACCAGAGAGAAGGGAGTGAGGGTGCGCTAGGAACTTTGGAATGAGCACATCTTTGAAAACATCTCGGCCGCTCCTGGCTGGAACCGAGACATGGTGTTATAAACATGTGTTTGTCCAAAATGATCTGGAGGGATGTGGCCCACAGGCTCAACAAAAGGTCAGGGGGCGTGGAACAGGTCATAAAGAGAGCCTGTGAGGTGCTTCTTTTTTATTCATACATGTTAGTTACCTAGCTTTAAAAAATTATAGCTGGTGTGACCTTTGTATTTATACTTCATAAATATTGATTTTTATATTGCAGGTTCAAGCATTAAATATGTCTATTATTTTTACAGTCGTGCATGTGTATCAAACCAGTGTTTTTTATTCCCATCTTTGGCTCTTTGTTTTGTCCTACTACTTCTGAGTACTCACATGATCAGAGGCATAGGAGGCACATGTAGCCACAGTGATTAACTTAGGGCCGATAAGGAACTCTGTCCAGGTGGTCCTGTTTTTGTGGCTTCATGGCACTTTCAAATTCAGTGTGATGCCCTTCGGTCTCCGCCAGGGTCACGGCCCTCCCTTTTCGGAAAGCGCCGCATCGCAAACATACGAAAGGCATCTGGTTCCATTGTTTAATCTCACTGCATCTTGCTTTGTTTTTAAACCTGTCTTTCTTGATGCCTGACAGGCTGTTTATGAGAAGAGGTCACTGTAAAAAGCAAAAGGGCAGCTGAAACTCCCGGTTATGTCAGTCCTTATGTTTAGCGACGTTAACAGCCGACGGAGAAAATTAACAGAACCAGAGATCTGAAAAATGGAAATTGTTATTTGGGCAATTAGGACATCACACTCGAAGAGACCTAGCACCTGGTAAACTTAACTTCGAGTACTTGGTCCTGACATTTTTAATCACTTAAGAGGTCCTCACAGGCTGATTAGTGTACCCGTAGAAATGCAGGTGCTCTTGTTGACCAGTGCTTAGATAGCCTGAGCTTCACCATACTGGCTCTGCTGGTGGTACTGGGCAGTTCTCCTCCCACAGTTCCCACCCTTTTCCCAGGGATCTCTCGTCTATATGGGTGTGGGTTTATTCTTTTCAGAATATTATCTTTGGCCTTTTTGAGATCTTTTTCAGATTCTAAAGAGAGTGTGAAGTCAATCCAAAAATAAATTGGTCTGAATTTGGTAACTGGCGGGATTTTTTTAAATCTCAGTCAGACTACCGGCAGCAGAAATGAAAAGTTTTTGTATCTGGCTTTTTCACGCAGACATATTTCCTGATGAGCTTTAACCTGAGGAATTGTGTCATCTCCCTGCCAGTGTTATCTAGTTTTTTTACCTAGAATTTTTATCTGTATCTTAGTTTTTATTTGCAAATGTTGGCACAAAAGAAACTCAAAAACAGATATTTTTCCACAAATATAGGAGTCAGAGTTCAGGTGTATGACGGCGCCAGCTGGCATTTGGATCCGGCCCCGTGTCATCTGTTCTGCAGTGGCTGCTGACTCGGGAAGCTTCAGTTTTGCTCCTTGTCTTTTGTTTTCTTTACCTGGGGATAAATATTTTGGCTGGAGTCAAGAACACTGAGGAGAGAAGACCACCCTGGTCCACTTCTGTGAAAATCCACTTGGGTACTGTTGGTACGAAAGTTATGGGATTCTGACAGAAGAGTCCGCTGGTACAGAACCTGGGGGGACCTCTGATGCTTGGGCGGAGGGGGGGGGGCATGGAACTGACCAGATAGGCCTGTCCGGCAGCCTGCACCATCCTGGTCAGTTTCCACTCTCTGGGGGTCCTTATCCAATGCAGGATCAGAACACTCGTCCAACCACAACATCTCACAAGTCACAACTGCAGTCTGAGATAATGCTTAGAGAAAGAATACTATAAAATAAATATTGTAAAAAAAAAAAAAAAGGAGATGTGGAAAGTAAGAGCTAAAGAGACTAAAAAAGGATACAATGGGATTTTGGGTGTGGGTCCTTGAAACTATTGGCCGGTGTTATTGTTGTCCAGTGAAAGTGCCTGATGAAAATGCTGTGTTTCCCACCCTCCGTCACCTCCTTCACAAGGTCCCTTTTCCTCTGAGCCAGAGAGGAAACACTGGCTAGACATTTTAGTGCAGCGAGGGGCTGCAGACCCGATAACAGTGCTCCCGTGTCGTGGTGACAGACGTGTGAATGCCTCGAGCAGGAGCCCCGATCACTGGGGGACCAGGAAGCCCAACCCCCTCCTCTGCCACTGAATTATCTGTGCTATCTTACAGGACTTCAGCTGTCCTCATGAATAAATAAGTTTGCTGTTTTGAGTACCCTGCCCAAGGGCACATCACTAGTTTTTCACTATTTGGACAGCTGTATTGGTTTGTTTTTTTTAGCCATTATGCCACCTTGTGGCCAAGCTTGAGAAGTGATAAACAGGTAGGGCAGTTCTGTTTTGTTGAATGGCCTATAACTCTCACCATAATGAGTTCAGCTCACAAACCCGAGGAAATGGATTCCTTCGAAAAAGCCACACCCAGATTTTCCTGAGACATGTGCCGGCCCTTTAAGGCGTTCTCCAACGCCACATTGTGGCGGGTTTTAAGCTGCCGTGTCAGGTTTCACGCAAGGCCAGGGCAGCCAACAGGTTAAAGGGAGAGAAGGGAATAAACAAACTCTTTTAATAGCCCCCCCCCACTTGCTGGATGTTAGGGTAAATAATCACAATCAGCTCGACTGCTGGTAAATGGCAAAAAGGTCATGTTGAGGTGATACCATGGTGACAGAGCAGCAGAGTCCGAGGCTTATTTGGGCTGGAGTCCCGTCACAGCAAGGCCTGTCCTCCACGGAGCAGAGCGGGATGCTTCATTTTCTGGACACGAGTCCGTGCGAGTCTCTACTCAATCCCAGCAAAGTCTTTCACGCAACATTACGCACAAATTTTGGATGTGGGGGGGGAGAAAATGCTGAGATCAGCTTCAAAAGATTTGCGGTGATGGTTAGCAGACCAGAGGACCAGCCCCGTGCGGGGAGGGGGGGGGGGTCGCGTGACCCGAGCGCCCCCACAGGAAACAAGCAGCCACGTTCCATGTCGCGTACTGGGACTTGCTATTAGAGGATCCCCAACAGAAATACGGCTTGACACGAGTGTAACGTGACCGTGGCGGAAGGAAGGCGGTACTTCATGATCTGAGGACGACGATTCCGCAGAAGGGAGAGATTAAATACGTTTGTGTGGGGGAGTGGGGGGGTGGCGCATCACATTGACAGAGGTGAGCTCACTCAACGGCCGGGGCTTTTATGTACTTTAATTACCACCAGTATGTGAGTACTCACAGCTGATATAAGTACTAGTGTCTTTAAAAACTCAGTAACTGCAGTACTTTAGACTTCTAAATCAAAACAAAAGGGAAATTATTAATGTTTAGTATATGTGTCCTTGTGTCCTTTTTTAATTTTTAAGTTTCAAGAAAAACCACACAGTCTGGCCAGAGATGATTTAGAGTCCCTTGCTGGGACCATTCACCGGCTCGATTACAATACGGTGTCTATGTTCTGGAAATTTCTCCCACATCCTGGATTAGTGGCGCAGAGAAGCGGGAGGCCGATTTATATCTGTGCGTCGCCCCCGCTTTGTAGCATGAGCTGGGTGGCTGTTTTGTGTTTACGGTGGCGATGAGGGGCCCCATAGTTACGGTGGGGGGCCACATCATTCCAGATCAATTAAACTGTGAAGCTACAGTCACATGACACCTCTTAAGCCCCTACAGAATGAGCTGTCAGTGAGTTTTATTGCACGGCATAGAGATATTATGTAATGTCCAGGCTGAGGGGGCTGGAGTTAATGTACATTGTCTTACATTCCCCCCGCCTGCCCCACCGGGAAAGGGGGGAGGTGGGGAAAGTGGTTGTTTCTGTACTAAATAGAGGAGTTGTGACGTAATGCTTGAGGGACTGTCGTGTGGGTCATTCCGCGCTGATTAGGGATGGGCTGAGAACAGGCGGAGGTCTCCGGGTCGTATCTGGGCCTTGTGAGGTTCTGGTCCATGGCCAGGTGATGCCGGACGTCCTCTTTAAACATCACACAGCAGTGCCGGGAGAAAGAACAAAAGAATGAAAGAAAGAGAGAAGGAAAAACAAACAAACAAACTGTGCCCCCATTTGCTGAAGCAGGGAGACTGTGGGTCGTGTTTAATGTGCTGATTTTTCTAGCAGTGACAGTACACAGAGTACAGAAAGACTTGGAGATTGACTGAGTTTAAGCACATACTTGGATAGAGGTATAAACAGTACTATTTAAAGCGGCATCCGCCGTCGCCAAAGCAGCATTTGCTGATTTAAGAGCCACATTTCCATCTCTCACCAAACATTTTTTTTCTCCATATGTCATGGTTTTTTCAAAAGGTCATTTGGGGATCTGAAATCCCTGTAGTCTGTGTGTGTGTGTGTGTGTGTGTGTGTGTGTGTGTGATGGACTGGTGTCACATCATACCATGTCCCCTTGACTTCCCAGGACTGTGACCTTAACTGTGACACATTTTCTCCAGTCGCCATTTTACTGTAATTAGTATGATTATAAGGCACAGGTGCTTAATTACAAAGGCACTTTAATTATAGAAAAACTTCTGGGTGAATTAAAAGATGCCTGTTTTCTGTCAATACAGGGTCCTTTAAACTCTGTAGCAGGTTTTTAACATGCTACTCTAGACCTGTATCTTCTGTCACAAATTACATGCTTGTAATCTTGTAGGTTTCAGTCCTGTGGCACAGTTTGAGTCCAATATGGGTTCCACCAGTTGCTGGTAGCTAGATGTTTTATTAGCTGGATGTTTTATACAATCTGGATGCTCTGATGATGTGTTGCTGTGTTAATTGAAGATATTGTCTGGGCACATCAGAGATCGTGGCTTGTGATTTTGAACCATTGTTTTGTTTTCGCATGTTTATGACACAGCGTGTCTCTGTCAGTCAGTGCATTTGATTGGTCCCTGACCCCCACCCCCTCCTTTTCACCAGGCCATCCGCTGCACTTTGGTGAACTGCACATGTGAGTGTTTCCAGCCGGGAAAGATCAACCTGCGAACATGTGACCACTGCAAGCACGGTTGGGTGGCCCACGGTAAGGCGTCCCCCCCCCGCCTTCCCCTCTGCATGTCCCTCCTCCAGGTTCTTGGCTGATTTCCTGTTTCATGGAGAGTTTGAACAGACAACCTCTGGGTCAAAGTGGACTCCCATAACTACCACGCCCCCTACTGTCTTGCGTTGACTAATTACGCCTGCATACACTGCTTTGGAAGTCCCCTTCCTTTGTTCTGACCTCAGCTTAGGGGCGAGTTATGCTGCTGTTCAGGGACATGAGTCTGCCCAGCTGTGTCTGCCTGGTCGGGACCAGGAGCCAAACAGGTCTGGTTTGGGCCCATTTTTCCAGGCTATTCCCTTTCCCGGCTACCTGCAGTTCACCTTCTGAGTTTCCTAGACCTGCTCACCAAGCACACTCCAGCTGGCTGGGTAGTAGGATCTTTACTGGGGGGAGGTGTGTGACTCAATGTGCCTGTGATCAGAAGGTTTCTGGTTCAAATCCCACAACAGTTTGATGTCACCACTAAGCTCTTGAGTAAGGCCCCTAACCCATAACTGCTCCAGGGACTGGCCAATATTGCGATCTCAAAAAATATTTACGTTACCTTGAATTAAAAAGTATCTGCTAATTAAATTTAAAAATTACTGGCAATCCTGTGGTTGTCTGGCAAGTAGATATTCCAGTGAGGGTGACACTTCAGATCCAGGATGTAGGCCTGGATTTGGCCTCTTGGGGGCAGTATAACAGGATTAGGAGCACCCAGACCCACTTTCACGCTTATCCGTAACGTAACTCTTGCGACGTAACATTACACTGAATGTGTCAGATGCAGCTCAGATTTTAATCTTGAGCGTGCCTGGTGGGGGGGGGGGCACGCCCCTCAATGCCACGCCCCTCACATCACATGGAGCCCTTACAAACGATCCCCGACAGTTCTAATCATGAAACGCTGGCACTCAGCAAGGCCCTCAGTTCCACAGCCGTCTTCCGGAGCATTCCTGTTTTCCAGGCCGGGTCGGCGTTGACTCCCATCTGGTAGAGCTTTCTGCGATTTGGCCCAGTGTCGCTCCATGAGCTCGGGTTATAAAAAAAAAAAAAAAAAAACAATAGAAAAGAAAGGAAAAAAAAAACCTGTTCCATTTATCAATTATCTATGTGAGACGTACCTGCATTTTTGATTCGCCGCAAAACCGGGCCGTCATCAATCAATACATCCTCTGACATTCAGGGACATGAAATACAGAAGAGAAGGAGGAACGGAGGGGAAAAAAGATGAAAGGAAACACCTGTTTGGCTGGGAGAGGGAGAGAGCGCCATCAGCGACCGTCAGCGGCCCGCGCCGATTCCTTCTAATCCCCTTCAGAACTGTCAGGAATTTCTGTTTCGTTCTCTCCCATTTCTTTCTCCTTTTTTATTTTTTCCACATTTTATTTCATCTGTACGTTGGCAGCAACTCTGACAAGCACTTCTTCATTTTTTATTATGTTCGTGTCTGGCAGGACGCGTTCGCGGGGCAGAAAGCCTGTCAGCGCAAAGCGCGTGGTAGGATCAGAGGAGACAAAAACAGGTGTCACGCAGACAGACTTAACTGCCGCGGAGAAAAGGAGCAGGCGGCGGGGCGATGGAGAGACCGGGAGAGAGAGAAAGAGAGAGGGGAAAGGAGGCAGGGAGGTAGATTAGACTAAAGAGACAAAAGGTAGACAATTACATTAATGCAAACGCTTTTATCTCATAGATGTGTCATTATGGGGTGGTTGCCGGGAGAGACGTCGGCCGAGACGACTGCCGAGAGGCGAACCAATGGGTCCGGCAGGTTCTGGGGCCATGGTGCCCTCTGGAGTGAAGGGGGGGTGGGAGAGGAGGGGAGGGGGTGGACATACCGCTAAGCGTGAACCTTAGCCGCTGCTTCTCACAGCAGGCGCGGAGGGGCCACTGGCAATGCCGGCTTGGCACCGGATCACAGGCAGCCGGAGGTGGGGGGGGGGGAACGAGCTAGTCCAGAATGTTCTGGTTGCATCTTGCCTATGACAGTCTTTTTTTTTATGGTGCCCGATGGCAGCAACATTAATGATCAAAAATGTTTCTGTCATAATGCATACTGTATATAGTACCATTATATATATATA
>JAODLC010000088.1:742631-756628 GCA_026781145.1 Hippopotamyrus pictus | reverse complement strand
GTAGCCGGGCAGCGGGACAAGCTGTGTAAATCAGCCCGCCCCCTCGGTGCCACCCAGGCTTTTTAAGACGAACGGGCCCACACACGTGCAAAGTTACAGGCTGCTTCGGGCAGCCCAATATTTCGGGGTGGCCTAATTGGAGTTTCCGTAAGCACTTTTCCATCCTGAAACAGGATACCAGGTGATTGCTGCCTGAAACGAAATCCAGCCCTATCAAGCTTTTGCCTCGTGTCGCCTGCTTAGCCCTCGGATCACCATCCTGGAAACAGACAAATTCCTCATCCGGGAAGTATAAGTTGTGCAAGTCGCCCTTTGGTCTGGGCGGGTCTCCATCATTCCCAGGCTTTGCCCAGTTAAGTGTTTGCCCGAGTGGTCTTACCCTGCCACTATATTTTATTGCGAGTCCGGTTCTGGTTTTGGTACCAAGCACTTTAGAAGCATCGCCGGCCGAGTACCCGGACGACGGAGAGATTTACGGTCAAACTGCCGGGTCGGGGAATTTCCAGCGTGCTGACGATTGCAATGGCAGCAATCCCGGACCTCACAGCCCCATTTTCCATGCACTGGAAGCGTCTGACCCACCACTTGGCCCATTCGACCTGGGGGAGCCAGGTGCCGCGACAGGTACCGATTACCCGGCATGCCAATGGGCACGCCGCGCCTGGTGGACCGGAACAGGGACCGTGGCCGTGTATGAGATGGCGTGTCTGGGAGGGGAGCGACCGGCGGCCGGAGCTAATGGTCCTGCGTCTTCCTGACAGCACGTCAATAACGAGTCTAATCACATTAAGAGTCCATTAGCTCGTCTCCCTTTAGCTGCATGTGCTGCAGTAATGCAGGCAGAGCCGCTGCGCAAATGTGTCTCTGAAAACTCCAGAGCTTTGTGTTCCTAACTCACTCACCTACTCATGTGCGCATTGACACATCAGGCATTGTTTGCCAATTAGCGTAAACCTGCATAAACCCACGAGTGCCTGCACAGTGTATGCAGTCCCCAATTCTTTGTTTATAATATTCATAGTGGGATTGAGTGTCTTTAGCCAAACAGTAAAAGTGTATTCTGATCTGGGAGCGATGCCAGAACCAGTCTGCTAACCCCACAATAAAGCGTGTTAGCGGTGTTGTGCTAGATGTTTAACTCTGGAATTAAGACCCTGTATTCAAGCATAAATTTTTCGCCGGGCGTAGGATGTATGTGCGTGGGTTTGGGTGTGTTTATGTGTGTGTGGGAGATCGNNNNAAGGATAAGTCGTGGGGGGGAGGTGGGGGCAGTGTTTCTAAAACATTAGACACAATTTTAGAATATGACTGCAATCATCATAGAGGCACGGTGGGAATAGGAGTGTATTTTAATGGGTTGTTTTGAGGTAATGTATTTTGCAGGGGCGACAGCATTTATGATACGCTTCTTAATTCATTAATAAATAATACGAATGCGATTTCTGGAATGGCGTTACGGTGGAGGCCGGGAGAATGTTTTGCTTGACCGAGGAGGCTGATGGGAAATGCTTCACTGGAGTGTCCCCTCCTCCCCCCCGGTTACTACCCCATCTTCTTTCCGCTTGTACGTTCGATGAGACGTTCTTCTGTTTCAGGACGATGTCGTCATCCTCCAGTAGGAAGGGGCGTTGCTAAACAGGAAGGGGCGGTGCTAAGTCAAAAGGGGCGGTGCTAAGTAGGAAAGGTCACATAAGCTAGGTCCGATGAATGATGAATCGGTTCTTTGTCTAGATTGACTAAGGAGAGGTGTATGTCTTTGGTATTGGCATTGATTTTGGTCCTTTGGGAATTTTATCTTTTGGAGATGTGCTTTTCCTGTGTTCTTATATAATGTTAAAAATTTCTCTGGCATTTCTCTCTAAACTGAGACGTGAAACAGGGCATTCGCTGTTAAGAATAAGAAAGAACAGAGCAAAATGGAAAATTGTAAGCAAATGGTCAACAAGAACTCCAGGTCAGCACGCCCCCAGCTGCCAAACACCAGCCGCTCTCTTCAGGCTTGCAGGGATCCCCGAGGACCAAGCATGCGACATGTCAAACTGAAGTAACAGGACAGCTGCAGCAGTTTGTTGCTTTCTGCTTCTCCTGATCCAATCATTCTTTTGTTGGATGACAATGGCTGTGGTTAGTAATCACAGCTTCAAACCTGCTTCTTCCCCTATTCTGATCAGATACGTTTCAGCACAAAGAGAGCAGGCGGTGACCTGGGGAAGCCTTTTAAATTCTACTTTGAGCCCAGAAACGTGGGCCCACGGTGATATAAGGAGCAGGGTAGGTGCACATCTGGATGGCGTGGTGTTTCCAGGAGGTGCTTCAGAAGAGTCATGATCAATGTTAAGAGGCTCCAGAATGTTCTTTATTGTAAGCCAGAATGGGGGAGGACTGTGGGTAACACGTCCATAGGAGTGTCACCTGCACATATTGTGGTCATGTGACGATGTGAAACAGGGATCCCTGTGGTTTCCAAGCAGGAATGCCACATGGGCATGTGGCAAGGAGACTAGCAGGGAAACGCTCCCACGTACTTTCCCATCTGGACCCCGGCAGGGCTTCTGAATGGCGCCACTACTGCTTTGAAGTATGGCTTGAAGGTGGGGGTGTAGGGGTGGGGTAAAAAAAATGCCTGGAGATCCATTTCTAAAGGAAGGTAAAGAGATGAAGCTTTGAGTCAAAAGCAAGTCACGCACCTGCGTAAAGCAACCGGGAGCCAGAGAGCGATTTATACGCACCGTAAATCTCAGCTCTCGCTCCGATTGGCTAACCTGCTAGCGGCCACTTAACAAATTTTTAAATAAAACCACAGAAGGCGCCAGGATTGGCGCGAGCGGTCAGTGTGCCGGCCGAAGGAGGCCCAGTGTACGCTTTGCTGGAGTTTTCTGCCAGAAGAATCGCGACGTCCGTGAAATTTAGGGGCTAAATGAAAAATCCAGCATGTTGGTTCCCAGCTGCGGTAGGAATTCACACTTCTGCAAAGACATGGAACCATATGCTCCGTTACCAGCGTGACACTTAACTCAGACGTCATCTTCTCTGGTCCCACGGAGTCACAGCGGGCCGTCACGTTAAAAGCATTAAGTTCTCTGCCCCTGCATTTCACACCTATTGTTTTCTACCAGAGGGACTTTCGCTAAGGCTTTGGCCAAGATGTAGATGTGGGCGCTGAAACACAGTACAGAGACCCGCCATTAAGGAACCGGTATTATTTCTCAGTCTCCTGTGGACTGCAGAGCTAAATGTCACATTAGTCATCATTTAGTACATATTAGCAAACTGTAAAAAGGCTTATGGCCTGTGATGGACCGACATTCCATCCGGGGTGTTTCCATGCCTTGTGCTCAATGCATTCTGGGATAGATTCCAGGCTCATTATGACCCAGTACTGAATAAGTGATGTGCAAGATGGATGGATGCATGAGCAGATTGATGGATACATTAAAAGGTTTAATGAATGTATGAACACAAATACAATACTCCTCCCAATGATCATGACAAAGGTTATACTGTACTATTTCACAGTATTATAGAGAGAGAAGCTCGGGTGAAGTAAGAGGTCAGCTGCAGCAGTTCGTTGCGTTCTGCTCAAGTCAGTGTGTCGAGTAATAATGACGATCAGTACTTTATTATGAGTATAGTTGCTTAACTGGCAATCCTTTCAAGCGCTCAACTGGGAACACTGTGTGATTCCCAAAACAAGTGCGATTAGATAACAATGACTACAGAGATCGGTGTGGCGGGGCTGTGTCTGAAACAGCGTGGCAGCTAATTGTGCCGGGGAATGAGCGTGTTCTATGGGAAACGGGATCCATTTCTAAAGGCCTAAGCCATGACAAGGCAGCAAAATCCCATCTCATCAGAGGTGATTTACAGGGTGGGATCGGCTATGCATTGGCCACTGTAGCGGGGAGGGGGGGGGGGGGTGATTTAGCCAAAAGGGTGGTGACGGTGTGCAGTGATAGGGGCGGACCAGCAAGATAAAGCCAGCTACCTGACTTATGCCGTAATTACCGGATAATTGTCATTAACCCTGCAAACAGTGGTTTAGCCATATTGTTTAAAGGACTTGGGGATGTGTAATGACAAGGTAATCTTTCATAGCATGGGGGGGGGGCTGTATTAATGAGGTGTGGGTGGCTGGGGGGGAGCTGGAAAGTGCAGGGAGAGGGGCCGCATTAGGCTAATTGGGGGATTTGTGTGCTCTTGTAAAAGTGCTTCTAATGGCACGTTTGTTGCTCTCCCAGCGACTGTAGCTAATGTGGGTAGGGAGGCGGGGCCATGAGGGGAGGAGCGTTTCCGCGGACATGTGCAGGAGGCGGAGTCAGGAAAGACATGCCGAGTGACCCCGGGTGATCGCCCGTGGATGAGCGTACGCATATTCGTATTCACCAACCGTGTTGCTCTGCGACCGCAAGCGCTGCCGGATCCTTCCTGTCTCACAAACGGGGATTAGTCCAAAATCCCGTACTCCTTAATTCTCGCCCCCCACCTTTTCCTGGCGCCTTTTATCTGAAATACTTTGATGTGCGTGTCGGTAATGTGATACGCTGCGGTGTGCCATCACAACCGTGCTGCTGTAAGTGGCGTATTATTGCAGCTAAGCCCGGAAGCCATGTCCTGGAGCGTACCGGATCACCCCGGAGCATTCCGGAGCCTCCCATGAGCAAGGGAACTCATGTTGAGGAATGCACCCCCCCACCACCGATTGTAACGCTAATCATTCCCATTCAGACGACTTTCACTCCCTGCTCCTACAGTCTGCGGGCCCACACAAAGATGGGACTGTACCTGAGCATATTTATTTGTAATTTAAAAAACTGACGCCCCCCCCCAACCGGTATAAAAGAATAATATGCAAACACTGAAAGTGATGGCCGATTGTTTTCATTTATTTTCTTACCTTAAACATTCCCTTTATCCTATTCAACACGTGTATTATACGGGAGACCATTTTAAAGATAGATGTAGTGGATCTCACGTGTTTACACCCCCGTGACTGATGTGTTGACGGCTGGTTCCTCCACCTCACCGTAACCCCAGCTCGAGACCAGAAGCCTCGAAGCCCCCACTGGTCTTTCTTTGTGTGTGTGAGGTACATACTGGCATTTCAAAGAAGGTCATGTGACATACATGAAATATTTATTTCAATAAAAGAAAAAACATACAAAAAAACAGCAAGGTTAAATATCGTAACATTCCATGACATGTTCTGGTTCTCTCTAACGAGGAGTCTTTTCTGTAAAATGTAATGAAATTGGGAAAATATCTATTTATACTTAAACCAAATTTGAATCAAGGTCTGAAAAAAATGATGTTTTTCAAAGAACATTTCTCAAGAAATGCTTTTTAAAGCTTGGTCTGAATTTGGCTTATTTGTATGTATTTTATTTTCTCTTAAATAATTTGCCTTCAAACATTATTCCTGCTTTTTCCCTGAAATTAAGCTGAATGGAAATTCAAATACCCAAAACACCGAATGGTACAGAATAATAGTGTACAGCCTAGAATTTAAAGTCTTACCTTCAGGCTAGACTGAGACTCGCGAAATGAAAGAGTAAAATGTTTTTTAATGTATATTTTATAGATAGTACTCCTGCGGCCCTCCGTGAGGTGCCTTTAAAGAATTTACTTTCACTTTTTTGTGGGTGGGAGGGGCAATATAGTGAAGCCTCCTAATTTCTGTATTTGAAAACATTCGTCTTCATTCGCTTCATTTTGTTGGTTTTGTTTGTATTCACGGTACGTCGTTATCCTGAATAATCAAGAACACCCCCCCACAACCCCCTACTTCATAAGGGGGCATTCATGAGCCGAGCAATGGACACCACAATCTTCCATGGGGCTGGGTGTGTCATAGTTGTGCTTTCTCCAGTCCGTGTTGCTGGGGTGTGTGGACACTCCCCTGGGCTGTGTCACCTGTCATTGACTCTGGTGCCATCAGGGGTGGTGACAACACAAGGAAAACCAACACTGCTTTTTTTCCACACTATTGTCATTTCATTTGATCATTTTCCCAGATGATTGTTCTCAGAATCGGTTCACGAGCCTCTTGCCCACTTGCCGTTCCAGCCGCGAGTCGAGTTTTGTGAAGCAAAACGCGGCCCAGGGGGGCGCTCTCTCCTCTCTGGGCGACGCCAGCGAGTCAAGAGTTGAAAGCAGACGCCCTTGGGTCAAGTATCTCGTACATCAAAGTGAAAAATTCGGCCGCAGAGCCAGAGTCCAGGCCCTGCCAAGATTCCCGTCCCAGAATCGCTAGCTGTGTCTCGGAGCTTGGCGGTTCCGAGCTTGCGAAAACTTTCGCGGATAATAACAGTCTCCAGAGCACCAGCCGAGAAGAGAAGCTCCTTGGAAGTGACACTTGTTTCTCTGAGCCCAGCAGATCCGTGCTTTGAGAGGGGTGGGGGATCTCGTTTCCCACGCTTTATGGGCCCCTGGTCCAGAACTCTGGAGTCAGGCGGCCGGGTCGCTTTACAGTACACTTCATTGAGATTTATGACTCGAAATTGCTTAATTTAATAACGCATATACTGCCCATATGAATACACACACTTTTCATCACCACAGTTCCTTAATAAAACATAGCCTTTTTACTATTTCATTTCATGGGAGATGTATAACCTGTGATTCTCGGTAAGATCGAGTTCAGGGGTCCCTTTATCCAGCGCCTCCTCAAACTGGCTTCCTCCTTAAAGCCGATTCACTTTAGTTTTCCATCCATCCATCTTCCATCCCTGCTCATCCAGTTCAGGGTCGCAGTGAGCCTGGCGCCAATCCCAGGGGGGGCTCAGAACACAAGGCAACAGACACCCTTATTGGGAGGGGTTTTAGTTTTTTATAAATGCGGAATTACAAAAAATATATCCGGAGCTGGGTGTAACGCCGAACGAGTGTTTTATTTATACTGTTTTATTATCATTTCCTGCAGTTTTCCTGCTGGTGTCGATGGCAGTAAACAGAGCAGCACTAGCTGTATTTACGCAGGGAGTCTCGGCGTGACTTCACATCTGAGGCAGCCTCGCGGCGAACAGGAGTGTCATCCTGGAAACGGTGGCATTCGAGGGTGGGGGGGGGACCCGTTAATGGCGCGGCCCCGGCGGTCCCCATTTGTTTGCTCTCGACGTTATTAAACCCGCTCCGTCTCTCTAGCTGTGAGCCTAATTGCAGCATCTGCATGGCTGATTAAAGGTGGGGAGGAGGAAAATGGGGCGAGGGGATGTTCGGGGTGGGTAGCAGGCGGAGATCCTGTGTGGAGGCCTACTGGAAGTCAAGCGGGTTTGCTGAAGGAGCTCAGGATTTCATGAGGGAAAAAGTACCCGTAGCTCAATCCACCTCGGGTGATTATGCGAAATCAATAAGTTTTTGTGTTTGTCTTCTCTCGTTACTTGACATGGCCTCCAGGATGCTGCAGGCAAGGTGTTGGATCGCTGGACCATCATGTCCCGGGAAGAGGAGATCATCACCCTGCAGCAGTTCCTGCGCTTCGGGGAGACCAAGTCCATTGTCGAGCTCATGGCCATCCAGGAGAAGGAGGGTCAGGCGGTCACAGTGCCCTCGTCCAAGACTGATTCTGGCATCAGGACGTTCATTGAGAGCAACAACCGCACCCGCAGCCCCAGCCTTCTGACGCACCTGGAGAGCAGCAGCCCAGCCTCCAGCATCCACCACTTTGAGAACATCCCCAACAGCCTAGCCTTCCTGCTTCCATTCCAGTACATCAACCCTGTCTCTGCCCCCATGCTAGGCCTGCCCCCCGATGGATTAGCACTGGAGCCGCCGGGCCTTCGACTGCGGGAGCCTGGTCTGGTCACTCAGGTTGAGCCTCTGGAAAGCACTGAGTCAGAAGTCTCGCTTTCTCCGTTCCGTGGTGCCCCAAGCCCGAGTCGTGGTGGTTCGTGCAGCGTTATTGGCATGGTGGAGCCCAAGGCTGAGCCAAACAGCACCTCCCCTGCACCTCCTGCCCCAACTGCACAGCAGCCTCAGCCCCAGCCACCCCAGCCAACGCAAATCCAGCCGGCCCAGCAAGCTCAGCAACAGCAGCAGCCCAGCCCCCTGGAGGACCACCCCTCTCACCACCCTTTCTCTAAGAGCGAGCCACCTAAGACCGTCACCCATTCCTCCTTCTCCTCCAAGATGCACCGCATGCGGCGCATGGGCTCCACTTCCCGCAAGGGTCGCGTCTGCTGCACCTCATGCGGCAAGACCTTCTATGACAAGGGCACGCTGAAGATCCACTACAACGCCGTGCACCTGAAGATCAAGCACCGCTGCACCATCGAGGGCTGCAACATGGTCTTCAGTTCCTTACGTAGCCGCAACCGGCACAGCGCCAACCCCAATCCCCGGCTGCACATGCCCATGCTGAGGAACAACCGAGACAAGGACCTCATACGCTCCACAGGTTCCGCCACACCTGTGATTTCCAGTACGAAGAGTGGCTTCACCCTGACCAATCCTGGGAGACCACCACTGGGCTTTGGCACCCCACCTTTGGACCCTATGCTGCAGAGCTCACTGGTTTTCCCATCCTTGAAGCCGGTACAGCCAGTACAGCCCGTGCCACCCTTCTACCGGAAGCTGTTGTCACCGGCTGACTTGGTGAGCACTCTTCCAACCAGCCCCATACTGCCCACCTCCACAAATAGCAACTCTCTGATGGAGCAACAGGAACAAGTTCCAGTCGCAAATTCCCACAGTGTCCTGGGCTCAGACTTAGGACACATCAGTCATAGTCTATCTAATCCGGGCCTCCAAGACCCTACCATTGACCACATGCCCAAGAAGAAGCCCCGTAAATCCAGCATGCCAGTAAAAATCGAGAAGGAGGTGATCGCAGTTGCTGACGAGTATGATGACAAGGATGATGACGATGATGACAGCTCCCCCCCGCGGCACCTGCATATCCACAATAATATCAACGGTAACTATAATAACAATAACAATGGTAATGGCGACCACCACAATGGGGACAGCTGTCACCAGTCGCCATCCCATGATGAGATGAGCCCCGGCATGGCTGTCCGAAGCACTCTGAGGCAGGAGCAGGATGAGTACCGCGGGAAGGGCATGGGCAGTGAGCTCCGGTGTATGGACAGCTACACATCCGAGGACCAGGACCACGAGAGGGACTTCGATAATGAGTCGGAGACCTCTGAGTCCAAGACGTGCTACCGGGATGAGCTGATGGAGGCTGAGGAGCAGCGGCATGTGAGCAGCCTAGACAGGGAGAAGGAGATGGAAGAGGATGAGGATGACCGTATGAGGAAGGACATGGATGACAACAGCCTTTCTTCACCCTCACCACACCAGCCTGTCATCAAGATCAAGGAGGAACTGAGTGACCCCACTTATGAGATGTTTTGCATGAGCCAATATGGACTTTATAACGGTAGCGCTGGGATGGCTACTGCAGCCGCTGCAGCTAGCATGGCTGCCCTGCACGAAAGCTTCGTCTCCTCTATGGGCTATGGCTCCAGCCCACCCAAATTCCCCTCGCATTCCCCTGACGGGGACCTGTGCTCCAGCCCCGACCCTAAGATCTGCTACGTCTGCAAGAAGAGCTTCAAGAGCTCCTACAGCGTGAAGCTGCACTACAAGAACGTGCACCTGAAGGAGATGCACGTGTGCACCGTGGCAGGCTGCAACGCCGCATTCCCCTCGCGCCGGAGCCGAGACAGGTGAGTCCCGGTACTCCGAGACGCACTGGAACACCGAAACATGGAGCACTTCCATTTTAATTCTCATCTGGCGTCAAATTTCTATAACCAGAAAAAACTATCTGGGGTCCGTTTCCCAAAAGCATAGTTGCTAACAACATTAGCAACTTACAAAGTTGGAACCAATCAGTTGCATGATTCCAGCTATGTAAGTTGCTAACATTGTTAGCAACTATGCTTTTGGGAAGCATACCCTTGCTCTTTACAGGCTTAATGGAATATTATTTTAAGTTACATAAAGGAAGGCTCCCCAAACTTCACTTATAAATCCAAGGATGTATCTGTTTACTACATGCTGAGCAGCTTAGGGCATGTCAGTTGCCTTACAGCGGTATTCGTTTTGCTCATCTTCCTACACACTGAAGTGTCACCCATAGCACATCCACGCAGTTGTCCCGATGTCCAGAAATGTCTGTTTGCAGGGGTGTTATATGTTACAAGTGTAGCAGGACGTTAAAATCAGCGTGCAACCGTTGAGGAAAATTGCCATTGTGTAACTGGGATTTTTGCCGGCTTTCATCCTTACGTTTTTCAGAACAGATTCCATAGGTGAGCACAAGCATTAAAGTATAGCTACTGATCCTCTGAAACTTGAAATTTGAGCGTATAGGTTGATTATTAGTTGTTGAAGTTTTATTTGCATTTTGCTACAGATAAATACGAACATATATAATATTCAGGAAATAAAATCTGCCTCACAGGCTTCAGACAGTTCCACACCTACTAAAAGTTCAGATATCACTCAGCTAGCATGAAGACGATGGGAATTCACAGGCCGTTAATTAAACCGAATTTCCACAAATCCTGTGTGTTTTAAGTGACTAATATGTGCTGAAGGTGATGTCAGGCGTTGTGTTTTTCAGGGTGGGGTGGGTTAGCTGACATCTATGTACTTCCCACACGTTTAGGTGTCTGCATTTACCTGCCACATACAGGTGATCTGTCAAACCACTGCATTTTTAATGAGTTAAAGACAGGTTAACAAGGTGCTGAGCAGCCTACTGCTAATTAAATTAATAAGTTTAGGACATGGGGGGGGGGGGCTGGAATGCAGGCCATGAGCTGTCACCCAATCTCTTACCAAATAGCTTTCCAAAATCCAGGGGATCACAGGATTCTTCATATGAGCAAATAGATTCTGGCAATACTGAGATCATTAATCAATCAAAAGTCTCTCTTACACATATGCTGATATAAACAGTCGCTCAGGAACTGACACAGAGTCTTTCGTTGAAATATTCCAGTCCTCTTACGTTCCACGCAGATGGAATCAGTCCAGGATACTTCAAAGAAAGCGGGACAGAATATATAATAGACATAATATATCTGTCTACCCATAATGCCCTGTCTCATTTTGTCACATCGCCCAGGCTGGGGACTCCCATGACGGCTGGCAAAGTCGAGTCTCACTCACTTCCGTTCATGAGGAATCTCAGTGATTCCCGTCCCTGGGGGACACAGACAAGAACGATAACAACTCATATGGCACTGCTGACAAGCGACAGTCATGCTAAGATAAAGAGCGAGTTCTGCTGTGTGTTTGCGTGTCTGCATGTGCACGTGGAGCACACTCAGGCTCTTCTGTCTGTTGGACTTTGTGTTTGCACTTTGTTCAAAGGCATCTGTTTCTATCTTGATCTATTCACGATACAAAGGCCCAGTGACACCTCCGATGCTTTCAGAGGGGACTGGCTTAACAGAACTTGTTGTGAATTTACTAATGTTTCACCAAGGAAGGTGCAATCATCTTCCTAACCCAAGCCAGCTGCTCTAACAGACGGCAGGTGACAGAAATCCTTATTAACCTCCGTTGGATTTGGGAGGTTTGACAAGACCATAGGGATGTAATGTAGTGTCTAAAGCAACCAGGTCATGCAGAATTATTTGTAGAATAATGCACAAACACAGTGAAGAAACACAGAGCAATGGAAGAGTATCTTTTTTTTTTGTTTTATTCTGTATATATTTTTATAGGTCACCTGTTTTGGTTTGGTTTCCAAAAAGTGTTTAACAGAAATGATAGAATGGAGAAAGGAATCTTAGAATGAAGAACTGAATCGTATGATGAAGAAGAACATCTTGGAATGAAGAACAGAAGCTAAAAATGATTAATAGAATGGTGTAATGAAGAACCATCTTGGAATGAATAATAGTACCTTGGAATGAGGAACAAAAACTTGCAATGAAGGACAGAATGCAGGAATGAAGAACAGAATGGTGGCATTCGGGAGGTCACTGTTGTGAATGACAGGAGAAGTATCCCAGTAGCTTCAGCGAATGGGGGAGACAGACACAAGATGACCTGTCCTCATTAAATTCGTTCAAAGAACCCCCCCCCCCCCGTCAATATTGCCTAATTCCTAATGATATAATTTAGTCGTCAGTCTTTTTTATTGGACCGCCTTGACATTAGTGATCCCTGGCTATATTAGCATTTGTTTATTTAGCTGATAATGGTGTTCCAGAAACACTCAGCTTCATCGGGGAATGGAAATATGACATTCGCAAACGTCCGTTTGGGGAGAAAGGCTAATAGAGGAGTACAGCACATGACAAATGGGTCTCTGAGGACTGTGACCTGCATTGTTGTCTTTTCCCCTCACTATTTAAAAACACTACAATGAGACCCAGATCAGGATAAAAGGTTGTATCTGTGACTGTATGTGGCTGATCTTGGACATGTTTCTGTTGCTCGTGGACTGAACTGGGCAATTCCACTCCCTTCATTCTCACATCATTCCCAGTTTTCCCTTGGACAAAGAGTGTGTGACAGTCTGACTCCATAACACGCAATGTGAGCTTGTAAATTCCTCAGGAGGACCGAAGCGATTCGATACGCAGCCGTTCGGGTTCGCGCGCCAAGAAGGGGGAGCTGGCGATCAGGGGGGATTTGGGATATGCCCCAGTCGCCCCGAGGTGTCCTCTTTTGTTCCCACGCTGGGCCACAGACAAATTCCTAGGGGCATCTGGGAGGATTTACAGAACTGCTGCCCCTGTGGATTCCCAAGCTATTAAAACAAACACCGGGAATGGCGAGCCTGTGGAATTCACAGTGGGCTGAGCCAAGGCAGAACCATACCCAGAACCCCAAATAACTAAACTGTTCCAGCGTGTCCCTTACCTAATTCCCAGTACGGGGTACCTTAACTACTGAGCCACACACACAGGACAAAGCACAGTATTCATTCTCTAACAAAGAGCAGAAGTCTCAGCATGCAACATAGTGCAATATGGAATGTAAAATCCCAATTCCAGCCATTAGAGACCTTTTACAGCATCCACATTGTATTTTCTCACATTATTTCTCTATGAACCATCCTCATGCTTATGTCGCTAATACAGAATTAAATTGTCTATTTGCTTAACAAAGCCAGTACTTACAAGCCTAACATGTTCTGGGAAATTCTGAAATCTTATATGTTGGAGATATAATTATTCTTAATTTCAATGGGAACAATTATCAAGTGGTAGGCAAACTGTGATGAGGACATGAGAGTGTACACAGGAGCCATCAAGGTGCGGAGAAAGTGACAAGAGTGGGTGGCGGGGTCACACACAGACCAGGTGTGACCTCCGGTGCAAACTTTCAGGGCCCCCCCAATACTGAGCCCTCATTCCACGAAAGTGAGGAAAACCAGCCTCGCAGAAACTTGGTAGCAGGTATTAAATAATAATATAATTGCGTGCATGAAAAAAATCGTAAGTCAAAGACTCGTATCTCAAGGGATAACTACATTTAAATTTTTTTAATTGGTTATAAACGGTAAGCAGTGCATGCAAATTATTCAAATTAGATGGGGGGGGGGTCTCTGGCCCTGAGGTATTATTAAACCGACCTGAATGTGTAACGCAGTCCTACTGGTCCTCTTACATGCAGTGTCCTTTTCATACTTTTTCACCGTTGGGGCACCACCTCCCCGAACAGGAAATTACAAAATTGGAGGCGTTCCGACAGGACACCCCCCTCCCCATTAGGGTATCTTGGACACCTTTGATTCTCACGCATAGAGCTGTCTTTTTTCCCCCTGGGCAGCTCCCAGACGGCCGCGTATACACAGAGACAGAATGTAGCTGCGACGCGGCAGCATGATTAACGGCTGGAAAGGCGCACGCGGCGGTAATCATGGCCGTTATTATGCCCTTAATCATATTCCTGAAGACAATGCCTGGGTCTCTGTTTCTCGTTTGCTGGAGCTGCTGCTGCTCCTGTATGATGTATATATTCTTGTAGCAATACAATACATTATCTGCACTCCGTCTTTTTGCACAGATTATTCTGGTGCACTCCTG
>JAODLC010000088.1:727918-741580 GCA_026781145.1 Hippopotamyrus pictus | reverse complement strand
GGGTGCTTGGGAAGGGGAAGGCAGGGTCGTCTCCTACCTGCCTGTGGACGTGAGGAAAATAAGAGAGCCAGTGAAACTGCAGTAACTGTTTGAGCTCCGGACACTGTGTCGGTTATTCCAGATTAGCCCTAGTCTTAAACATAACCCTAAGCCTAACCCTAACCCTAGCCCATCTTCAGTGACTTTGACAGGGCATACCGACACTGGCAAGAGGGAGGGGCCTCTGTGATCTCGCCATGATGCAAGATCGCCATGATCTCGCTGCAGATATGCCTTAAAATATTCCCACCACCTGTTATTTTATGAGCAACCTACCTAAAAATGACTAGGTTTATTTTTTTTTATCCTGGGAAGATTCAGTAAACATCTTTTCTCTTCCCCCCCCCCCCCCCCCACTTGGTATCCTTTGCTGTAACATTTCCTCTGATGTTACGTGAGAGAAGGACTGTACTCTGTCAGGACAGACTCATTTGAGCATTACTCGCTACTCACTGCAATGCCAAGGTCTTCAATTGGGGAGTTTATTATATATTTTCAGCTGGATTCTTACGCGAGGTCTTGGTTATTAATCAGTCAGCGTCGCTCTCGGTACATTACATCTACATCAACTTGAGTTCCAGTCAACCTTCCTGGTAATTACCCATATTTTACAGAATAACAATACCAGGGGTATTTGCTGGGGCGGGACCACGGGGACACTGGCCCCAACTGAAAGCTGATTGGCCCCCGCAGTGTCCCCTCCCCTGTCACTCAAAACATATCATTGGCTAATGATAAGGTTGGGCCCTCTGAATGAGTTATGGCCCATCTTATGCCCCTTACTGTAACAAACCCTTGAATTACCGCTGAATAATGCACATTATCAGGCTGATTACGACATGGTAAAGGACACAGAGATGTCACGCGATGGCCATGCCAAGCTTCGTGATCGTTTCCAGAGGGAACTCCACTCCCTTTCCTCTGAGTGCAACCCAAACTCAAGCAAAAAGGAGCAGAAAAGGTTTCCTCCTTGCAACTGGCTCCGGGTGTCTGTCGGCTCTGCGCACATGCGACGCCCATTAAACATGCCGGTCTGTGCGCCGCTATTGGCTAACTGCTTGGACACCCCCCCCACCCCTGTTTACATGATTCACAGAAAAGGTCCCTTCAACAAATGTATTTCTACCTCTTGCAGGAGAATGTCGGATAGGGAAGTAAATAATTAAAGGGATCCTTTTGACTGCGTCAGCCATGGCACTGCTGGTAAGCCTCACTGTATATTGTGAAATCCATTTATCAAAGACAACATTTAAGTCTCACAGTACTCTTGCATGGACCGCCCCCCCACATGAAAGCACTGGATGTTTGAAGCCATGTTGTTTTTTTTGTTTTGTTTCATTCTACTTGTAGTCCATAACCTGGCCTGGAAAGAACCCATTTGCGATGGATGAAGTTGATTTTGTGCTCATCGTCGATCTCACGCATTAGCATTTGTTCTGCCCTGTTGTTTACTGTATACCCTATAGCCTTTTGTATGATCTACACCGTCCCTGGGCCTTGTGTCAGTGCTAGTTTTCAAAATGGGGGGCCTGGGGATTCATAGTAGGTTATCCCCCTCCCCCCTTCAAAGTTGGCGAGTCCTTGTGAGAAAGATAGTTCATACAGCTTCAACATTCTTTCATGTGCTTTGTTTGTGCGTGATTCTTGTAGTATTCGTGATGTGAGCCCAGTGTATCTGGATGGAGCTTTGAGATCTGAACAGAGGGGGTGGGGGGACCTTACATGAGAGTGAGCCAATCGCAGAGGATGAGACCGTCGGAGGCGAGTTGAGCACAGTCCACAGATGCAGCTGATTATCCTGTTAGTGGCTAAATCAGTTGATAAACTCATGCCCCATACATTGGCGTGTGTCATCGAGTTGGAGGGAATCGGATTTGCTTGGGGGGGGGGGCGCAACCTGCTGACAGGAGTCGACAGGGCAGGCAGGGTGTCAGCCTCGTCGAGTCACGTGAAGGTCGTCGGGGAGGGGTGTCTCAGGGTATCACTAAAACATGCATTAGGGTGGTCATAGCTGAGGGAGTGGCTGGACCCAGAGAAGAATTGTCCCACAGGAAACATGGTTTAAGCGCAGTCAGGCTGTGATGACGATGATCAAGGCTGCACGAGCACTCCCGCACTCCTCCAAACACTTCCAGAGAGTGAACACACACCACATACCTCCTCTATGCTTCTGTAAACTGCCACGGAGCTGAAGGAGATTCCATATCATAAGGAACTTCGTATATTATTCAAGCGGCGTGTCTGTAAACACTTGCTCAGGCAGACCTCCGACAAAAGCGAGAGACTCAGGTCCTGTGTGATCACGTGGAGGCAGTTCACTCAAGCCCGAGGTATCAACTGCTCCACCGCACCGAAAAATCAGCAGGCACAAACTGTGAAACTCATTTTATGGACGCAGAATGCTGTTTACCGCAGACAGACAGAGCTGATTTGTATCATGTTTTCCCCACGTTTTTCCGTCTGCGTCCTTTAGTCATTCTTCACCTGTAGCCATGAACCCCATGCATCTTTATCTGGAATCACATTTTACTGAAGGTTAATCGGTGATAGCAAAAGCCACACCATCAGTATGACGTGTGGCCAAGGTCGTGGGTCGGGACGCTGGTGGTAACTTGTCAATTCATGTTTATTTTTAATTTTTTTTGGCTAGGCACAGTTCAAACATCAACCTGCACCGGAAACTTCTGACCAAAGAGCTGGACGACATGGTCCTGGACCCCCACGCGCCTCTACCGCGGGACCTGCGTTCCGAATTCCTGGCTAAGATCTACGGAAGCCACCACCTGGGTTTGCAGACCATGGGGGCGGGTGGAGGGCCGCGGGGATTTGGCCGCGACGACCCCGGCTCGCCGGCGGGAGCCGAGTATTCCCACGGCAACGGCTTCTGCGGGGGGGCGTCTGACGACTACGCAGTGCTGGACCTGAGCACTGCCTCCAGTGTCCAGTCCAGCGGGAGCGCGCACTCCTCCTCGCGGGAGTCGGACGACGGCAGTGACGAGGGCATCCTCCTGGATGAACTGGAGGGCGTCAGTGATGGGGAGGGGCCCGGCGGAGCCGCCACGGGCGAAGGGGGCGAGTCGTCCTCGTCGCCGACGCCACTGTCCATGCCAGGGTCTGGTTTTGGGGGAGGCATCGTGTGCAACATCTGTCACAAGGTGTACAGCAACAAGGGGACACTGCGGGTGCACTACAAGACGGTGCACCTGCGTGAGATGCACAAGTGCAAGGTGCCCGGCTGCAATATGATGTTCTCCTCAGTCCGCAGCCGCAACCGGCACAGCCAGAACCCAAACCTGCACAAAAACGTGCCCTTTGCAGCCATCGTGGACTAGCTCTCCCCCCTCCCATACCCCAGCTCCCCTTCCCTCCTCGTTCCCCGGCCTGGACTGCCAAACGTCCTGCTTCACCTGCCCCTTTCTAGGACTTCATCAGCTTCCTCTTAGCGTGTTTTTACCACGTCTTTTCCTTCCAAAGCTGACGGATCTGTCTGCGCATGTGTCGCTCATGCGTGTACATGGACACGCGCGTGACACACGGCAGCACAGACTCAGGCGGTGGCTCCACTCTCAGCTACTTTGACATTGCCTTCCCTTCGGAAGGGCAGAATAACATTCCCCGGAGCAACCCCCCCCCCATCCTGGACCTCACCAGTCTCCGTGGGGATGGCCCACATGTCTGTTCCCTCTCCCCCCCCTTGTCACACCCTGTCCACCTCCAAAGAATCTGTTCAGACTCTTCCCATGACTGTTGCCTGCAGAAACGATCGTAATGAAAAGAGTACCTTCTTGATGTATTTGTGAAACGAAAACTTCTGAAAGAGCACCCCCTCCCCCCGCCCCCGCGCAGAGCATGACGCCTTCACCTGTAAATAATGTCCCAAGAGGCTCTCGATGTTAAACGGTTGTGTTGATGGTCTTTTTTTTTTTTTTTTTGCTTTATGTTGCCGCTGCAGTACTTCCAGCTCTTGGGTTGGGTGAGGAAAGTGGGTTTGCTAGACGTCTTAAACAGAAGGCAAAAAAGAGAGAGCGAGTGAGATTCTTTTTACCTTCCTGTTAAACATTCTGCCTGCATGCTTTCAGGTCGTACTGTCCCGCTTCTTCCTTTGTTTGTTTCTTTTACCGCTTCCACACACAAATTTCCATCTTGCACTTTGCAGCTCTCCCGATGGAGGAGTGTAGTATTCTCAAAAGGAAACAGGCAACATCTCTGGTCCTGACCAGGACGTTCCACAGCCGCCGTAACAGAGGTTGGGGGTTTGAGGGTGGGCAGGGTTGGGGGGTAGGGTTGCTGTACCTTTTGTATAAATATAAACGTGCCAGTTTTGCACAAGTGTTTGGTTTTGAACCACAGTATAATGGTATAAGATCCATACTCGGCCAACATATCGATTTTAACGTCCAGCCTAAGAAAACACGTATCCAGTAAGACTGCTCTAAGTTAAGAGTATCGTCCAGAAATGCAAAACGAACTGAGTGTAAAACATAAAAGTATTATAATGTTTGTTTTATGTTGTGTTCTGTTCAGGATGTATGACTGTAAACGTGGTATGATGAGAATTAGCTCCGAGGTTTTAGTAGATGACCCGTCAGCTGCATGTACTGTTTGTGATCCCCCTTATTATACGGTTCTTGAATGTTCACAGTCGTTTGTTAGAGATTTCAATGCAAAGCGGAACGGCGTCGAGGAGGCAGGGGCAGCCACAGTGACGGTGAACAAAGCGGCGACTTAGGCCGTGACCTGGAAAGCGAGCCAGCGTTAGCGTCTCCCGCAAGCACCCGGCCGCGTCCGACAAGTACCGCGCACTTACGTATCAAGCCTTCGCTGTGATCTGTCCGCTGGGTCCTTTCTGCCTCGCCCCGGAACACATTCCCGGCGGAACGCCTATTATACGAAAGCCGAATCATTCCCAGACACACATACATCCACGTCCAATGTGATAACTTACGGTACAAAAAAATGTGTCTGGCCAGAGGGGAACGTTGACAATGGAGGAATATTTATTTAATCGTTTTTCTTCCGAGCAAAAACATGTGAAAGGGGGAGAGGAGAGGGCTCCCCTGACATGCCTGCCTGGAGCTGTGCTTTTGAAGGACCCATTGTGGTCCATCGTTTTGTTCTTTGCTTGACCGCAACAGAAGCTTCAGTGTGTCGGGGGTGTAATTAAAGCGTTCTTGAGGTTCTAGAGGGCTGTTCTTGTCCATGAAGAGGAACTTCGCTGCTCCATGGTCCAGAGAGTGAATTCTGTGGCCCAAAATGCCGGGTTTTTCACTCGACTCCTTTCCACAAAGTCGGTAGAGGGGTTACTGACTTTGTCACTGTTACCATCACTCACACACATGGATAGATTCCACAACAAGGGTTCTGGCAAAACGTAACAGTATTTCTCTTTAATTTCTGGACCTTTTCTATGCAGTTCAGACATCATCTCAGTATTTTGTTTTGCTGAAAGTCAAAAAAATCTTGTTGGGAAATGCACCATGCAGCGGAAAACAATATAAAGTCGGCCCAGGATGCGGCCCAACCTACAGAGGTTGTGCTTTTTTCCCGTGAATGACGTCAGTTATCAGTAGGAATCACTTCATACTGCAGAGTCACATATGTGATTCATGGTGACTGAGCCATGTGCAAGGTGGGAAACACAATGCATTCTGAATTAGGCTAAGACAGCAGAGGCTGTGACAATGGAGAACCTGAATGCCCCATTAAGAGTGAACCTGCAATTGTGTCCTTGCCGAAAAGGCCAGTTCTATCAACTCCTGCTCTTTTGTTTATCTGTAGGGACGCGAGAATGAGCAGGAGAGGCCAGATCAGATGTGGAGAGCGTCTTTAAAAGGTCCTCGTGCTGTAACCCCATTGGTCCACCTTGTGGTCGCAACGATGTTTCACTATCTGTAGACATGGCCGGTGCTGTGAGCTCATCTTGTGGAGGAGCCCATTCAGGTCCGTCTATCACAAACCCCCCTACTCGTCATTTCCCCCCACAGACCGTCCCACCCCCCCACTCCCAATTGCAGCAAGATGACTTGTTAACCTTTAATGATGGACGGGTAGCAGGAGTGGGTGGAACATGAACCATCATAGGCTTCCCCTAGCACACCCTACTTACGATGGAATGGGATTGACCACAGGGGGGGGAGTATGTGATCAGGGAGGCACTCTCAAGAAGATTGTGATGGATGACAGTGAAGTCAAAGGTCAGCGGTTCAGGATATGGGGGGTCACTTACGTTAATCATGGAAACGTCTATCTGAACCATGGCAACCAGTTTGACATTGTTTGGACTGAACTGTTGGAAATATCGACACTGTTGTAGAAGAGAAAATGGCTCTTAGCTTTTGTTCTGCCACCCGAATGACATGACTTTGAAACAGTGGTCAGAGAACATGGCCGATTTTTTTAATATACCCCTCTTCCCCAGATAGGGTGTGAGTGATTCTGGCAGCATGATCCAGCTGTGTTGACACGGTCCAGCCCTGTCCGCTGTTAGTCGGCCAAGGAACAGCCTGTGACATGAAACAGCCAGAGTAGGACTGGCCCCAGAAGCCACTGGGGGGGGGGTGGTTGGGGTTGGAGGGGACACGGACATGATCCTGCTGTTCAGAGAGGGATCGCTGTCATGCGTTTCAATCCAAACGACTCCCTCCAAAAGGACAAGATATTTACTTCATCGAAGAGGTGCCCAACCATGACGGGGCGGGGGGCCATTACTGTCCCACAAAGCGTCCCAGCACACAGGTGAAGCAAGGCAGCTTTTAAGAGCTGGTATGGCCCGAGTGATGCTTCAATATTTAATGAGGGAGCTGTCAGCCCGAACGTCGTGGGATGACAGCGGTGACCCATTACAGATACCCTCCACCTGTCACCTCCACTTACGTCATGGGTGATGAGCACAGGACACACGGAGGGGGGTGGGGGGGGTGGCGGGATACTGTCCGGGAACCAGAAGGACTACGATGTACGAATTCCGGAACAATCCGTGGGGAGGCGGGGCTTTGATGCCATTCGTTGGTCTGTGTTTTGTTTTACCAAACAGCGGGACCTGTAAAATTTCCTTTTATACATCAAACTGGCATCCAGAATGGACTTCCTGCGAAATTAAGGCCACCCGTTAATAATGAAGTGTTTATCACGGAGTCTCACCGATTCACATGCGTCCTGTTGCTGTTTCCCTTATAGCAATGGCCGGTCATTCCGGAAGCTTCTCCCGCCTCGGCCTCCGAAAACACATTACTCCCTGTGAGCCCCCCCCTCCCCCAAAAAAAAAACAAAGGTTTTACGCTTTTATTTTTTTCTTATCACGGAAAACAAATAACCTTGAACGCGTTTGTGAATACCTGTTTTTTTATTTTTAACGTTTGAATTCCATCGTAAGCGTCTCATTTGTGACTGCGCCCCGTGACCGCGTCATCCCCATGGACGCTGCGCTCCCGCTGGCTAGGCTAGTCCACAAAGTGCGTCAGTGTCAGGGGAAGCTTGCTTCACTTCGATTTTATAATGGTGACATTGGTAGCTTCATGAATACTGTATGTGACCTAAACAGTCTTTTTTTTCCATTAGTAGACTGAGGGGGAAACTGGCCCCTTTTTAATTGATTTTACTTTCCTTGTACTTTCTGTATCATAACTGTCTATTGTTTTGCATAAAATGCATAAGGGTTTTGGGATGTAAATGGAATTTTATTCATATTTTGTCCAAATACCTCTTGTAATTTGTATCAGAATTCTTGTACAATTTTTATATTAAAGATTTATCAGTCACTGGCAGCAGAAGTGTCGGGTTCCTCCTTTCTGGAATCTTCTCCAGGGTGTGCAGGACACAAGTGTCTATTATATATGAACACAGAGCCGGTTTACAATGTCTCTGTCAACTCATCTAGTGCCACAGAAAGTCAATTTTCACTTGATACAACAAATGCTAAAAGTCTAAGTACTTAAAGATAAGATACCAAACTTAGGAAATATTAAGTTTACACACAGAAGCTTTGCATGTATATAACTGGGCAACAAAGTACACCTTAAACTGTTAATATATGGTATGATCCTCTTTTGGGACTGATCAGTTTTTAAGACATTTAAATTAAACATTAAGGCCTGATCAGAGGTTTGCTTGACCAACCCTGTGGCCAGCCAACAAAGATCAAAGAAGCGGAACTTCCAACAGTTACCTGGGCAACGGCTTTGCCGAAACCAATCAGAATGCAAGGAGTGGTGATTCTGTCGCGACAAGGAGGAAGTCATTCTGGACATGTAGCAGCCTTGTAATCTACAGCCTTGCCCACGTCAGGCCACCGTGCCAGGAAGCCACTGCCCGTCCTGCAAATGGATATTCCTGGTTTCAGTATCTCCCGTCCGCTCGGGTAACTTAGGAAGCCAACGGCGGGGAAACAGCTGAGACCGGCTGCCGGCCTTGAATTAGACATGATTCCCCTTAGCTACGCCGAGGCAGCTCATCCAATTATTGTCAATACACGTCCGTGGCAGAATAATAGACCTGGGGGTATTGATTATCTGGAACAGCTAACGATATTTCCCCACAGTGCTGGCCGGCGCTGATGGCTCACCGGGCAAACGGTCCCAACGCGCTACGTTTCCTAGTCTGAGGTCGGCCATTGATCCGCCTGACAAACAGACCAATTCACCTTTGACCTCTGCTGGAGATGTGCACGGCTGGGTGATAGCAGGTATCTATCAGGTATCCTTTAGGGGAGCTCTGTAGATCTGCGGCATTTTACCACCTGGTTTAAATATATATTTACTCTGGGGCTGTTATGGACACAAAATAGAAATTATATTTCAAGAACGAACGCAGCGCTCCTGCTTTATAAAGCGTGGATTGTCTTTTAACGTGCATTTCTAAGGAAACTCTGTGACGAAGGGGTTGATTGGGAATTAAAATATAATAAAGAGAGTAATTAGGTAATTAGAAGTAATTAGAAGCTCTGCATTGTGCTAATACAGATCTCACTGTATAGACATACAGAGACTCCCCTTCTACTGCAGCCCCATGTGACCCTGATGACCCTTGTGCTTCTCCTACTTTAGATTCTACTGCTTTTTTTCCTGTTATTTTGTTTCATTATGCAGTTTTTTTTTTCATTTGTTCTGATATTCTCTCTAAGGCTATCCCCATTTGCACAGGCTCCCTTCCTTATGCTGTCCTATCTGTTCAGCATCGCAGTTCACCGGTCGCTGGGTTCCGTCGTGCCATTTCGTGCGGCTGTTCTCCGCATCTTACCGCTCATTTCACATTCGGCATAGTCTGGAGGTGTCCCGGAAGTCTGAGGCTGTTCTAAAGAACGCCGACGAGGTTCTGGAAGTCTGTGGGTGTTCTAGTAAAACAAAGGAAGTGTTCCAGGAGTCTGAGGGTGTTCTAATAGAATAAATTCTAAAAATGTGTGATTTTAAAATGATGTGGGGGGCGTTTTACAGAAAGGTGCCTGTTTCAAAACCATTCCTAAGGAAGACTGACAACCAAACCGGAAGCACCTGTCACTGGTCATGACAGAAAAAGAGACAGAGAGCTGTTTGACCTTTAAGTCATCTTTAAATTTCAAATTAATCTGAAAATATTTTTATATAATATTTTTGCAAAAGAGCACGCTGATCCACTGTAACTGCACTAGCGAGACCAAAAGCTTTCCACAGTGTTACATTTCTTTTGTCATCCCACATACAGAGTCTCTGCCACCCAGATATTTTCGAAAACAAATTATTTGCCGTTTCATTGCTCAGCTGTGTGGAGTTTCGAGAACAATCCCACAAAACCTCTTCTCTGACCTCCTGACAGTTTTCTAAATCCCACTACTGCAAGCCACCGAAATATCTAATCTACCTTACCCTCACAAATAATTTAGAGGGCAGCTCTTTCAGCATTTCCCGAGAAGAGAGGGACTGAGAGAGACGGAGAAAGAAAGACAAGAAGACAGCGAGTGTGGAGGAGAGGGATAAGTAGTCAACAGTATTCGGGAACCCGTTACCTGGGCCAAGTTTCTTCTATTCAGGGGGAGTGCAAAATGCACTCGGAGAAAATAAAAATAATAAAATGTCCAGTAAAAATACATCTATCAGTGTCTCCACAACTGTGGTGCAGTCGAGCTGCTGTACTCATCACAGGAGAACATTCTGGAACAGAATGCCAGCTATCTAGTTGTTCCATTATTTTTAGCCGTGTTTAGATGAGTCTGTTAGCTGACACGGCCTAACGTTCTCCGCTAATGGTTCTTTGATAATTCTTTCGGAGCTCTTTTTTTTCCGTGAGGGGACTTTCTTTTTCCATGTTATGCCTTTCCGCATCAATCACCATTTGCTCATCTTCAGGCACGCACACACACACGCGCGCGCACACACACACACACCCGAGCACACACAGACGCACACACAAGCACGTCGCCAATCATTCAAGAGGAGCACAATAAAGTGAGAAACAGACAATTACATTTCATTAGGGACTAATAGATTTTAATTGCATTCCGTAATTGGAGAGGAAGTGACCATGGCCAGCATGAGCGGCTTAGCGTTAGCGTAGCCCGGCTGCTCTCCCTGCGCCCTGCGTGCTCACAATAGTTAGAACCAGACTAATTCTTAGCAATCGTCGTACACTAGTGTCCCCCCCCCCCTTGAAAAAAGGAGTGCCAGTCACAACAAATGAATGACAGAGGGAGGAAAGAGAAGACGTAGATGAATCTTAATGGGGCGCTAGGCTAGGCGTGAACGCCGAAAAAGGACCCCTGACTCTGCTGCCTTATAAAAACTCATTTCTGGTAACACGAGCCCTGCTGATGGTGTGTCTCGTCAACATATTATGCCTCTCTCTTTTGTTTTTTCCAGCCAGGGCAGTATTGATCCTGTTCTACACCGGTGAGGGCTGTATTGCTGGCTAATGCTATCGACGAGCCATCAGTCTCCTGCAGAAGTGTGGAGGCTTGCAGCTCTTGTCTGAGTAGCACAAAGAGCCCATCAATGGACAGTGATGGAGAACATCTGAGGCGGGGGCTGCAAGCACAGCAGACTCACTCCATCCACGGTCCGAGAACACTAAATTAAAAAAAGAGGGAGACGGAAAGCGGGAGAAAAATTGTACCGACCCGTATCGATCCAACTAGCGTTTGGCACCACAAACTACTACTGTCTTGATAAACCGGGGCTCCGTTTCCAAGAAACGCTTTAATTGTCGCCAGGATACACATAGTTTGCTCCCCCTGCTGGAGGCCGTTCCACACTTCGGCCAATGTCGGTGCCGTCGAGGGGTGCGGGTGCTGGTAACTGCTGATGCCTAAAACCCAGGAAGGGGTTAAAATTCAAGAAGCGTGAGCGTGTAAACACCAAGGTTGGCAGGGAACAGGGATGTAGAGCTGAACTCATCAGAAACACCCCTATGGAGTCTGCCAGGCAGTAATGACCCCAAAAAGACAGGAATTCCTTTTAATTAAAGAGAGAGGAGATCAGTTAAGCACACGGTCCCGAAAAATATGAGAGGAAATAGGACGTTTAATGGTCTATGCACTTATCGCGCTTATTTTCTTCGCCCAGTTCAAAAACTGATAAACAGGACGGGAGGCTGCTAATCAACCTTAGAACCTTTAAAGCCGTAGATAAGGAACACTTCAGGATCTCGGTAAATTAGCTTGAGATGCGGCTCGGGCGTGAGCCTGAAGTGGGCCGGCCAGCCGTGGCCAGAGGGGGCCTCTATCAGCGTAATAGACTCAGTGCCAGGGTGTGAAAGTTTGGACTTGTATAAACTTTTTATAATATATTCCAATATTCAACCCCAAACCTCAACAAAGGCACGTGGACAGAACTGGACCGAATGGTCAAATCAAAGAGCTGGAGACTGACAGGCCTCAACAGGCGCCCTGTCTGGGCAGCCCGATGTTCGGCGTGTGAGCTGAGTGGGGCGTTAGCGTAGGGGAAGGCCGTGTTTGTGCTGAGAGCGACGGCGGGCCGATGGACCTTCACCAGGATGTAAACATGTCATTCCTCGGTGCAGTTTTCATAACAGATTTCGATTTTTACCACCAGGGAACAAATCACGATGAACAAATACAAACATATATGATTGTTCGGTACACTTTTTTTTGTTTCCTCGCCCGAAATACTGAAAATTCTGGATTGGAGGCCTTTTCGCATGTAGTTTGAAAGGAAAACATTATTGCAGGAAAACCACAGTGCAGAGGAGAGCCTGTCGATCGACTGTGGAGTTCGGCGGTCTTATGTTAACAAGCAGTTCACGTCTCCGCATGCAGAACAGGTCGGCGGGGGGGGGGGGGACTCTGACTGCTTCCCGGTCCTGCAAACTGCATTTTACCGCATTATACTCCCACGCTGATTTTGGAGGGACTTGCAGCATCTTCTGGGTGTTGCTTCAGAGATGCCGGGGATGGGATTTGTAAACACTCCGGGAAAGTGAGCGACTGAGGATCAGTATGGGGGTTAACCGGGGGAGAGAGGATCTATATTTACCGCTGCCTCCCTAAACCATGTGAATCTGCCAGCGGAGTATGGGAAAGCCATATTGATTCTGAGATTCTCAGGCGACCGCGATGCAGACGTATGGAGATCCCTCCCCCGTGGGGCCCGTGAGAAGAGGACGCCATCCAAGCTTTGCCGCAGTCATGCCCCAATCAGCATCCGACTGCAAAGAATACCTGCATTGCAGTGACCTGCAGGGGGCGCCACTTCCAATGTTCTAATTTACCGTGAGATTACAGCAAATTGATGGGCGTGTGATGGCAATGGCTCCTATACGTGGCACGGTGAAGTGTAATCAAACACACCTCTGTTCTCTTCTGTTTAATATACATAGCACCTTCACCACCTTCTTTTTGAGATCCTTTTATGACATCTCCTTCTTTAATTGAGATCCCTTTATGATATCCCCTACTTTAATTGAGATCCCTTTATGATATCCCCTACTTTAATTGAGATCTCATTATGATATCCCCTACTTTAATTGAGATCCCTTTATGATATCCCCTACTTTAATTGAAATCCCTTTATGACATCCCCTTCTTTAATTGAGATCCCTTTATGATATCCCCTACTTTAATTGAGATCCCTTTATGACATTCCCTTCTTTAATTGGCTCTGCTGTGTGTTGTTCCATGCACAGCCAATGCTAATCCAAAACAATTCTATGGAAAGATAGAGATAGGGGCTCTGGGCAGACCTGGCTCCGCGAGAGTCAGGATGGCCTGGCCTGCCCAATCGGAAACTCGGCCTACCAGTTCCACCCCCACTCCAGCCCCTTTAGATAATCTCATGGCCCACCCGACATCGCAAAGCTGGAGCTGATCCTGGGCCTGGGTCAAGTTAGTCCAGGTTGGGCTTGCCTGATAGAAGGACATTGGTGGAAAAGAGCAGTATATCTAGACAACGGCTTTCAGGACGTTCCTTTGGAGCGGGACGCCGGAGCTGGCAGGTCTGCCGGGCCCCCGGGGCAGAGAGGCCAGCCGAGAACATTGCCATATGTGTGGACCGGGCCGTGCCAACTGAAAAACGTGCTTCCCGGCGAGCCTCAGACCGTGAGCGCCGTGATTTGGCAGGGCTCATGCCATTTTTCCTCTATTACTTCTCTTACCTGTCCTACCTGTCCGATTTTCTGCAGCTTTGGACCCTTTAGTAACTG
>JAODLC010000088.1:688810-708086 GCA_026781145.1 Hippopotamyrus pictus | reverse complement strand
CCCCCCCCCCTACCGTGAGGTCAGCTACTGGAATCAAACATCTGATGTTCCTGGGTGGGTCGGGGGGGGGAGGGGGCAGAGTGCAAGAAAATCTAATACAATGCCTCTAGCCTACATGCTAACACTCGCTAACACATGCCAAGACATGCCAACATCCGTTAACGCACGCTGACACTCACTAACACAAGCTAACACTTGCTAACACACACTAACACCCGCTAACAATCTGTTTATTATGCCATGGGGTGGGATGCAGAACAGGACAGGTGACCTCTTCACACGGTCAGCGGTGAGTTTGCTGTTTCTGGGGCCCAATTCAAAAAGTTACGGGGGCGGAGGGGGGCTCAAACATTTAAATAACTAAAATAGCCAGCTAATAGAGTCAGAAGATCATAGCCAGCTAGATGGTTAGCAGTGCATGCTGCATCTCCTAAGTAAGGTGTTTATCTAATATTTAGTATAGTAGATTATTTCTGGTCTACAGGAGGACTCCAAATCCCAGAGGCCTCATGCAAATGTGGGGGTCAGGTGGTGGTACACACCACCAGTGCACATGATGCAGGCTGTTACACTCACGTGACATCATGAAGGACTTTATTTTACGAAAGTGGTGCTGGACTCCTTGATTACAGCTGCCACGGGCAATATAGGTCACGAGTAACACACACGCTGCTCTTCTGTAAATTCTGCTGTTCACGTGGAATCAGATCACGGTCATAAATCTAACCCAGGCTAACGCCAGGTCACTGGATGATGAAACACTCATTCCATGAATCAATCACGTTTCCTTGGTCATGTGACATGCAGTCCTCAGACAGTGACATGGTTAAAGGGACTGCAGAAGGAGGACGGCAATATCACAGCAATATCCCATAATCGCCAGTGATTAAACTAATTAAGTTCAGATTCTACTTCAGGTTTTTTTATCTGAAAAAAAATGCAGTCACTATCACGTAGACTGATGACATCCATTTTCAAGTGAAAATGGTCTGTCTTTGCTCGTGGGAGTTTTACTTACACAAAAAAGTTTTGAGGGCAGAAAGGAAAAACGGTTTGTTCAAAGAGATAACCAATGAGATTATAGAGTAGGTGGATCCAAGCCACTAGAGGCGGAACCAAGACACCTGATTGGTTGGTCCCACCTCCTCTACAATCTGATTGGTTCGCTCTCTGAACCAATCATTTTTCTTTCTGCCCTCAGAACATTTTTGTGTAAGTGAAACTCCCCTTTCTTTGCAACACACCATTCATATGGATGTCTCTGGTGAAAAAACAGGCTTGTCTGTCTGTTTATACTTTTGGACCAGACTCAATCGAGTAGAATAAGTACACACCAATTATATACTAAGGTTACAAAATCTTCCGTATATGAATACAGCCTATAAAGTGTGCGTATGGAAAACAGGAAACTAGTGTCTCTTTGCACCTGGTATCCTTATTTAAACCCCTAAAGGACACTCAGTATTGTCCTCCCACGCACTTTGAGGATATCCATGACACAACATCAGAACGAATTTCGATCCCTAACTACCATTTAGAGGAAGAGCGCTAAATGCATGTAACAGGCGAGCTGGCCGCCACTAATCCCTTTTATTTTTGGGGGCGAGTGTTGAAACACGATCGATATTTATAGCCAATTAAACTATTGAGGATGACAAGGTCAGAGTCTGTGTAAATCTGTGGGTGAAAGGTCACGTGAGTGACACCCGGAAGGTCAGAGCCATCATGGTAGACATTTGTGAGAATCGATATTTTACCTGAAAAGTTACAATAAAATAAAGTGATACTATAATAACTGAGATAAACAGCAGTACCTGGTTATAAAGGACTAAGATATTCTATGGACTTCCAGAGTTCTTTGATTGTATGTAATGTATTTGGATACAGGCGGTTAACACTGGGGCCTCCCAGCCCGGGGGGGGGGGGGTGAAGTTTCAAATTCTATCCCTGCCCATGTGTGAGTGAAGTATCTTCCCCATGTTTGTAAAACCCCCTCTGGGAGATCTGACCCCCCCATCTCATTCAAAAACATATAATTAGTCACCTGGTGTCCCTAAATTGCCCTTGTGACCGCGTGACCCGTAAAGGACCGGCCGAGTGTCCCCTGCTCTCTGCTTTCCGGAATAGTCTCTCTGCAACCCCATCCTGCTTCATGTGCTTCCAAATGACAGAAACGTAGATTTCATTTTGTTCCTTCACACAACTTAGCTTTGGAGAGGAATCAGAGAGCGTATTCCGTTTCTTTTATAACTGAAGAATTTAAATACTTCATACTATAATTAAGTTTTTGTCTCCATTCCCACTGGCATAATTATGTTTCTGTTCCAACAGACAATAAACTTTTTTTTTTTTTTTTTTTTTGCAAATACAGCTGCATATTCCTGGCTCGTGACTGATCCATGAGATTTATTTTAGGTGTATGTCAGAAAGAGTCATAAATGCTAGATGCATAAACTTTACAACTGTTCCCAATATAATGACATGACATACATCACAACCATTACAGGATATTATCCTTCAGAGACGGGTGTCGTTCAATGTGACCACTCCTGGAACCTGCATAAACACTTTCAGGATATCTGCCGTCATCTCGCTAAATAAGACGGTATTTTTAGGTTCATTTATCTTTGTCTTTTTTTTTCTTTTTGTACGTGTTTGGCTTGTTTCGGCAGGAAAGGATGTACGCCTGTGGGTCTCGGAGGTAATCAATGTGCGCGCTGTCGTTCTCCTCCTATTCCTGCACGCGCGCGTGTGCGCGACGCCAGCCCTGATTAGCCGTGCCCTCCCCCAGGTGAGGAGCGTCGGAGGGAGCGGGCTGATTACTGCCGATCTGCGGGGGATAAGAGACATCCAACAGGAACATTCAATTAATACGTTAGCAGTATAATAGCTGCTCTGGTTTTTCGCTAATAAAAATGTGCGCGGCATATTTTACCTGCGCATAAATAAATAAAGCGGCGATCCCCGGGCTTCCCCAGGTGCGATATCTGTCATCGGTGATGGGTAAAGGGGGGGGGACGGGTCCTTTGAAGTTTTTTTCCGACATAAAAGCGCGAATAACGCAAACATTGCCTTTTAGCCGCTCACAAGAAATTAGGAGCCGGTGAAGACCGGAGAGCGGAGCTGGCCCCGCCAGCCACACCTAATCACCCTGACGGCAGCCGAGAGCTCAGCCTCCGGCCCGCTGGGAGCGTCGCAATCTTCGATGGGGGAAGCGGAGAGAGTCTTTAATCTGCCTCATTGAGTTTTCCATTTTTAACCGCATAACAAGCAAAACAAACAACAAAAGGAGAGCGTTTGGGATCATCGGAGGCAATTGGAGTCGGGGCTTAGGGAAAGTTGGAAAAGGATGGTTGGTGTCACGCTAAATGATAAAATCCTGTATGTGCGCCTTGCACACGCGCATGCGTAGTAAATCAGAAGTAAGCATCACGTTTCTTACTATTGTGTGCTACAAGGAACACTGGAATTATTGTTTAAAAAAATAATAATTAATGTGCCGTTTGAAGCATCCAGCCAGGGTGACCATCTCACGCGCCGCTGTGTAGGTGCTCCCTGACATTTCCGAAGGTTAAGCGTCGTTACTGCCTGTCGGTGTCAATCACTCCACCCAAAGGTCACAGTGCGCCTATTTTCCTAATTAGACGCGCGAATGTCAGCCTCCAGTTGGGCCAGTGTGAAGCCTTGCTTCCCGGAGGACTGTCTGAAGTTTGAATATGTAGCTAAAGTTTTGTCCTTTGGCTGTGGAAAAAAAATCCAGGTTGCTGTAACTCTACATGGCCAGCAGGAGGTGTGGTAGCTAATGTCAAAGTTGCGTGCAATGAGCGGACACTGAACCAAAAAGACTTGGATGAACTGTAACTTTTAAAGAACTCATTCAATATATGAGGTTACAGGGAGACTCGACCGCTTAGCCAGGGACCGTGCCACATTGTTCGGGCACGATACCTTGCTCCATTTATTTGTCCTTCGTTCTCTTCCTGCTCCAATGTTTGGATGTTTGGCTTCTCATCTGAGCCGCTGGGTTTTTTGCAAGCCTCACTTGTAGAACCGGAAGCGGCTTCCGCCGGCAACGCCGGGTGCCGTCCCCACGCCGAAGACAAAGGCCAGTCCGGCGTGAGGCACTGGGAGGTATTCCCAGGACGGGAAGAGGCACCAGTCACAGACCCCAGCCCTTCTGAGGCATGCAATAATAAAAACATCCTCACTTCCTGCTTTAAGGGAGTGGTGGAAATAAGCAGGCTGGGGGGGGGGGGCACTTTCCATTGTCACCGTGACCACCGCGATTCCCGGAACGCTCCGGAGTTAATGGGAGCGCACCACAATGGAGTCGGCCTAAGAAGGGACCCCTCATGAAAATTTTATCCGGTTTATGGCGACAGAGGACCAGAAAGATGGTCTTGCTTCTTACTACCCAACCCCCCAGGTGAGCTGCTCCACCCCTGTTCCCGCAACATTAAGAGCACTCAGATAGAATTAACATGGAATCAGACGGACGCACTTAACGAAGGCGGGTGCACCGCAGAGTGGTGCCCCCTCCCCAGTGTCACCGCAGAGCCTCCGTAATAAGTCATCTACCGGAAAAGCCATCATCGTGAGTTTGCCATCCTGGAATTCCAGGGTCTCAGTGCCTTTGAAGCTGTCACAAAGTGCTCTTTATGTCCCTGCGGTCACCAGGGAGACGACCCCTCACCACTCACGCTGACGATAAAGTGACAGACCTCCCCACGTTATTGACAGCAGACCCCCCTCCCCCCCGGGACCCTCAAACACAAATACAAAGCTGCTATTTCTGTGAGTGCCCCCCCCATCAGATTAGATTACAAACAAAGCTTGGAATAAAGAGAGTTCCAGTTTGACACGTTGGGATGTTTGACGGTTCCTCTGTACCAACGGAGGATCTATCGAGGTGGATCTGCCCCTGGGGGAGAATGCATGACATCTTTCATTTTATAATTTGAAATGAAGCTATATAAATATATTGAATATGGGTCAGTGTCCTTTTTTGATAATTCTGATTTAATCTTCACTGATCCCCCACGGGGATGATTATTGCTGTCTAACACACAGAGGTGGAAATTTCAGGTCCAGAAAGTATGAATCCAGACCAGGATTTTGTTTCAACCAACCAGTGGAGTACTCTGTAACTGTCACTCTTTGTGCGCAACTGGTTGGTTGGAACTAAATCACGGTCTGGATTTGTACTTTCTGGACCTGAAATTTCCACCTCTGCTAACACATGAGCTCTAAGCCAATGCTGTTGGGACCTGTGACCCTACCTGGGTGTCACCATCCTAACTCTGAGTGGAAGAGACGGACACACATGGGATTGTGGCAGGCCTGTGTTTGGTAATTCTTCTGAAACACCCCCCCCCCCCATGGAGAATGGATCATTCCCCCCCATGGAACACCAGGAATATAAACACATTTAAGAACCCTAACCTTAATAACTTTGGGAAACTCTTCAGATGGCCCTCCCGCGTCGTTTGCAGTAATTATATTGCGTGTGTGCCGTGTAGGTGACAGGCGGCCTTCCTGTTTGCCGTCCGGCAGCTGCTGCCCCCTCCTCCTCGTATCCTGTCAACACGTCCTGTTTCTCGCCTTCTCCAGCATAGCCCCGTGCGTCACAATTCTCGGGGCATCAGAATCGCTCCTTGGCACCTTGACACAATGGCCACGATATGACCCTGATGATCTGCCAGGGGCCTTATCCGGAGGATGCTCATTAGCTCCTTTGTAGGTCTCACATTAGCCGCCTGCTATCCCATTAGCCGCCTGCTGTCCCGGTAGCAACCTGCTATCCCGTTACCCAGCTGCTATCCCGTTAGCCGCCTGCTATCCCATTAGCCGCCTGCTATCCCGTTACCCAGCTGCTATCCCATTAGCCGCCTGCTATCCCGTTACCCAGCTGCTATCCCGTTAGCTGCCTGCTATCCCATAAGCCCCTAGGACCTCCTTCAGAAATCTGACCCACAAGGGTCACAGTGCCAACTTGCTGGCACACATTGCTATTTTTTACACGATTGGCTAGCTCGCAAAGGGGCGGGGCCACAAGGGCACTGCCCCCAGCTGAAAGCTAATTGGCCCCCACAGTGTCCCCTCCCCAGTCACTCACCAATTCAAAACATTTCATTGGTTAATGATAATGTTGGCCCCTCTATATGAATTATGGCCCCTCTTATGCCAGCCACGTAAAAAAAAATCTTAGACTCACCCTTAGCCCCTCCTCTCGTGTTTTTTAAACATGGCTGCAGTGTCTCTCTGGGCCACCAGTTTCTTCTTTCTGATCTTCACACACAGCCCAAAAAAAGCATCAGATGGTCCCAAGGCCCCCCCCCATCTCTTTTAGGTTGGACATCGGTTTAAATGAGGAGTCATCATTTTTCAAAAGTTCCACTTCTGGCAGCAGAGGCCCCAGCACTATAACTGCCTAATGAGCCAGCTACTTGAGATTTTTATGCAAACTGTGTGATTTTTCCCTCCTCCTGTTTCGAGACGCTTATCGGCATCAGGTCAGATAGCGGGCCAGTTGTGGTTTTCTGGGTCTAGTTACCTTGACATGCTACTGTAGTTCACCACAGAACATGAAGGGACTGATCCTATTACTGGATTTTTCCTTTTTTTGCCTTAAAAAACACCAGCAGGGTGATACTTCAACAATAATCTGACTGGGCTGCCCTTCCAGGAATCCTTAGGAAGGTACCATAGCACCTTAGTGCAAAGGATTATGGGAAATTTAGCATGAAAAGTAAACTTCATTTGTTATACTGTAATGTGCCCTGCAGTGGACTGGCTTCCTGTCTGTGGATGGATGGATATTACCCTGTTGACTAGGTAGATTGTTCACGGCACTCATCTGAGTTTAAAGTGTAAAATGCACGTGTGTGTAAAACCTGCAAAGCTTAATCGGTGATGAAGGCCATTTGTCCATGGGAGGGATTAAAGATTATCGACCCTGTAACAGGCCAAAAAAATAACAGCAGGTGAATCATGAAGCACAGAGCTATCAGCAGCTACTAAAATTCAAGGTTTTTTTTTTGCTCCTGTTTTCGATTGGCCAGACTGACCTCAAACACTCAAGCACGTTTGATCAATGGTGTCGCACAGCCCAGCTTCAGAGGTGGTTTCCAGGATTAGATCTTCAGTGCCTACCTACCCCCCTCCCCCCCACCCCCAGAGCTGTCTTTATGCCTGTGATCACAACGCTAAGGTGTTAAACAGAGTTTAATATATAGATATAGATAATTCAGGCCCAGGAGGTAAAAATCCAGGCCAAGATTTTGTTTCAACCGACCAGCTGAGTACTCTGTCACTGTGACTCTTTATACTCGACTGGTTGGTTGAAACAAAATCTTGGCTTGGATTTTTACTTTCTGGAGCTGAACTGCCTACATGCTGGTATTAAATGAAGTACAGCTAGCGGTGAAAGAGCAGAGAAGCGGGAGCATGGCCGCTTTTATGGGGGTCAGGGGTCGAGAGGGTGGCATGTTGAGATGGATGTGACGAGGTGACGCCGTCACACGCTGAACCTGTGGGTGATTTACCGAAGAGAGGACCAGGCAGAGACACCTTGGCTCCATGATCCAGGCCTCCAGAGACCGGCTGACTCAGGTGGGCATGGGGGCGGGTCCCAGCTGGGCATGGGGATGGGTTCCAGGAGGGCATGGGGGCGGGATCCCATCAGCAGTGCTCTCTCTTGCCTGACCTATTATTTGATATTTGACCGCTTGCTTTGCGAGACACTTGCTCTTTCGAGCTGAAATGTCACAGGGGCGTCACGTCAGCCCGCAGACGCCCACCCCCTGACGGGGAGCCCCCTGATGGAGCACGAGAATGTGTGGCCAAGGGGGGGGGGGTACCCGTGTCGCTATGGGCAGCGAATGGAGCAAGACGATGACAGGGATTTATGGAGACGGGGGGCAGAGGCCGTACAGAGGTCGCTGTTCTCTATTTAACCTCTCTCACTGCTCCGGCACCTTCTGCAGTTCAGAAATGCCCCCCCCCTGCTCCCCCCACTGCCCTCTACTGTTGTTCAATCTCACCTGCGCCAATTGCATCATTCCCTCCCCACTGTTCTCGCTTCCCCCCACCCCTCCACCTCAACCACGTTGCCAAGTGACACAGGCGGGGGCCCTGCCCCACCCGGCCGACTTCGAGTCTGCCGCTAAACGCCCGTCTGAGGGCCGGGCTGCTGACAGGAGCGGAGTGAGCGCCCACTGGAGCGTGTCGGGCTGCCACGGCGTGACAGCGATCGCTGGCGTGCGTCTTGCCGCCCACCCCTGCAGCCGCCGCCGCATTAAAGCACCGCGCTCCCGCACCGACACGTCCAAGACGCGCTGAGAGATAGAGCCCAAAATGGCTTATTGATTTTTCCCCCCTCTTCTTTATAAAGAATTTAGAAAATTACCTCATTTATCTGTTCCTTAAACTATTAGCAAATAATTTTTAAAATGTGACGTGGTTTATTTTAAAAAAATGAATCTCACCCAGTTAAACAGCTATTTATGAAGGCTAAAACAGATGTAAAGTGTAAAAAATATTAACATAACCAATAGTTATTCTTTACATTTTATTAACTACCACAAATTTTTTTCCTGTTTTATATAGATATTTTATATAGATATTTTATTCTAGATTTGCCCGCAATTGACATATAACATCCAGAAACGAGTGGAGGTTATCCATAGATCTACGTTCGGATTATGGCTATGATAACAAGCCTTTTTTGAGGTTAAAAAGCAAGCAGCCTGATTTGAAAGCTGCGGCTTTAAATTCTGGATGTTTCTGTTGCGACCCCTGACCAGATTGTGCCGAATTTATATACCGTGTCAGTTATAAAACGAAGCATTTTCTAGTTTAATGTGTGTCCATGTAACGGGAATGAAAGGGAAGAATACAGAATGCAAAGACTCCCTGAGGATTTGACTCTACCGATGTAACTCTGACTCTGAGATTGTGACAGTATGGAAAACAGGTGCAACTCGCAGTCGGAAGGGCTCCGCGTCTCCGGAGCTCTCTCACAGTGGAACAAACACGTCCCGGACCGTGGTCTCTAAGCCCATCCGGGCCCATCGAGCTAAGGAGCATCGGTGTCCCTCAGGAAACGGACCTCAGACCACATGCTCCAGCGAGCAGAGGCCGGAGCGTGGCAGGACAGCCGGAGAAAGCCGGCGTCCGCGGGGGCAGTCCGAGACGGACCCGGCCAGACAAAAGCACTTCAGGATAAAGACGGTTAACGCTCCGTCGGTTTGCGCGCGCTCGATGCGTTCGCTGTGTGAAGCTGTCGTGCTGCAGAACCTCCCCGCGCTGCCAGAACAAGGTGTCGACGACTTAGATCAAAGAGTCAACGACTCAACGGACAGACACGCTAAGCGCAGAATGCAATTATCCTCGCCGAGACCTAATATTCATCTGTCACTCAGCGGAGATCCGAATATCACCGAGACAAAAGGGGTAATAAACCCTATTCAGCGTCAGACTGTAAATTAAAGGTGAGCTTTCGGAAGACAAATGGCCACTGGGACAATATGAACCATACAACGCAGGTGTTTTACTGAGGGACTGCAACGTAGCTTCATACTTCCAGGGCTGTGGGTTCGATTCCCACCTCCCTTGTCTTCATGGGGATTTTTCTATGTTCTCTCCATGTTTATCTATGTTTTTGTCCTTAAGATACATGTGTGAGCCTTGCGATGGGCTGGCCTTCTGTCCAGGGTGTCCTCTGCCCCCAACCCTCTGGTTCTTTAGATGGGCCCCAAGCCTTGTTGTAACAATGTCCAGGATAAGCATCTGAGAGTTGGGTGAAGGTGTGTGTGTTTGTGTGTGTGTGGAATATGTTTATATTACATTATGGGAACCAAATGTCCCCCACAATGTGATAGAAACCTGTTATTTTGACGTTGTGGGGACAATTTTTCAGGTCCTCACAAAGATCTGTCAATGCAATCAAAAAACTAAAAATGCCCAAAGTCTCATATTTTGTTTGGTTACTTATGGTTAAGGTCAGGGCTGGGTAGGGGTTAAGGTCATCATGTTGAGATTAGAGTTTTCCTCATAGAAATGAATAGAGAGTCCCCACAAAGATATAAATAATTACAAATCTGTGTGTGTGTGTGTGTACTCTAATCTTCGACTGAAACAGCACGGGAAATGGAAAAATGGGTATGTCTGGACGAAGTACTCTTAGTAAGCAGACAAAGACCAAGGTGGTAATAACATGTATTTAAAGGATTTTTTTCGTCAGTACTATCTATCGCAATAAAGCCTCAACCCAAAACAGATTCCCCAGAGTCGCACGGGCCAAAACACAGCTGATTTATAAGCAGTTTGACCCAGCGTGCAAACATGACAGTAATATCACTGAGGGATTATGGGAAAAAAACACAGATGGAATCAAATGAATAGAAGCTGAAGTGCAGAGATATAGTCGGGTGTGTATATTGTGAGGGGGGTGAATGGGCCGGGGGGTGGGGGGGGGTCCTTGTGGACCCGGTGACAGCAGCCCGTCTCTCAGACACACATGAGTGCCCCCCTCTGACATCCTCTTGACAGGCCGGCGGACCTGTGCCGTGGCCCTGGTATGCTCTACAGCTTCACCCAATTAACTCGCCTCCGTTTGACACCACGGCAACCAGCGCCGTAATAGGCGGTCAAGGTGCAGCACGGAGGTAGAGGTGTAAGGCTGGTGGGGGCTGGGGGATTAGGCTCCCAGGTGCTTTGGCGGCCTTCTGCTTCCGCCTCCGCAGGTCAGAGTGAGTGGCCACGAGCTTCAGGGGCAGAGACCTAAACGCTGATGGGCCGAGCACGCCCCCCCAATCCACCATAAGCATCAGCAGGCAAAAATGTGTATGTGCTGTAGTCCAGGGGTGTGTCCTTTGTGTGGTGGGGGGTGGGATCACTTAACTCTCTGTTGAGATCGACACGGAGCTGAGAGGGGGCGGGACATTTTCTCATCTGTAGCACCCCCCTCCCTCTCTGAGATCAAGTCCTCTGAAGATGTTCCCCCATCGATCAGATTGTGATCTCAGCCATTATCCACTCCAGGCTTGTTGGAAAATGTCTCAAAGCAAGGAAGCAGCCATGTTCTGCAGAGAAGTGGGATTCTCCAGACTCTCCTGGATTCTCCAGACCATCCTGGTTACTCCAGACCAGATAGACCATCTCAGTTCCTCCAGAGTGCAGACCATCCTGGTTACTCCAGACCACATAGGCCATCCTAGTTTCTCCAGACCATCTTGGTTTCTCCAGAAGGCTTCCACATACCCTCTAATTGGCAATTAAATCTTCAGGCTTCTCAGTGACTAATTATCTAAGTTTCACAGGCATGAGGTTATCCAGTTTGTCACGACAGAGCGGTCTTCACATTGTGGTCAAACGGGGTCTGAAAAAACGTAACCAAATCTGAATCCTAGCCTCCCCACACCTCCACCCCCTGAGGAAAAAAAAAGATGGAAGTCAAAATACAGAATCAAATATTTGCTCCCGCTGCCTACAGCGCCCTCGACCAAAAAAAATCATAAAATCCATGGCTGTCGAGGCCTCTGGCATTCTAGGTTTTTATCAGTATTGATCTCTCGTATTGACGGTTTGCCAAGTGCGGTCGTTCAGTCTCATCAGCTGCAGGGAGACGGGGGCTTCTTCGCTGCTTAAACCCGGGCCTCATACGTACTGCAGAGGGGCAGCGGTAAACTCCCCCTCGCCCCCCCCAAATTTTCGGGCCCCCGCCTGTCCGTTGCTTCATTCAGCCCCAATGCTCTGTTACTAATCACCGTGGCTAGAATTGCATTACATGCTCATTGCCGAAGCTCAAACAGAGGATTATGCTGCGGTCTTATTTAACAACTCGCGACGCAAAGAACGACATCCAATGACCACCATAAGCCATTCAAAGCTTAAAAATACAGGAAATGCTAAAATATACTTAAAACAAACACATCAGATACTTTAAACCTCCTCCCCCAATTAATGACCGATGCTAAAAAATCAAAAAACCACATTGACTTAGTAAAACTAATTTATGATATATAATTATTAGCATAAACATAAATTAACATGAGCCTTAGGTAAAGAAATTGTTCGCCACATACAGATTCATTAATCCAGTTATTATGAATGACTGCTTGTCTCATCACTTTCCATTATCTTATCAGGTCCTCTCCAGGCGTACATGGGTGTGTGGGTTTTAGAAATGGAAAGAATTTCTTAAAGGGCCAGTCCATCAATTTATAAAGCACTTATTCAGCATTCAGTCGCCGAGGAGGGGACCTGGAGCCTATCTAATGCAGCAGAGGGCAGAAGAGTGTGGAACACCCTGCACCCTGCACCCTTGCACACGTGATCACAAACTATGACGTCAGAGATGCCAGGTAACCTGACTGTCTTCAGGCAGTGGGCGGAGCCTGGGGATGACCCCCTGACATGGGGGTCACACACACTCCACATACATTGAGCAGGATAGGCATTCATACCCCAAACCCTGGAGGTATACGGTAGGGGTGCTACCCAAAGAGTCACTGTGCTGCTTCTTATAGGGAACAACCGTCTATTTTTTTCGTTTGTTTTTCGTTCGGCTTTTTGTTTGTGATTTTTTTGTTTTTTTTGCTGTCTTTACTGTGCCGTGTGGTGTAAATATTAATATTGCACATCGTCTGGACTCGATTAAAGCCATTTTAAAAACAGCGCTTCTTTCGCACTGCCTCCGGAGCCCCCCCCGACTCTCTCAGATGAATAAAAAATAGCATGGCCCACCTGCGGATAGGAGCCTGTTTAGGGGCCCGGCAGCTATTCAGAGAGGAGAAAACATGAGGCGCGTTTCAAGGCCTCATCACAGACAGTCTGCGGTCCCGGTCTCAGGCCTGTTTGAACCAGGTCTGTTTGGTTTGTGGAGCGCGGGGGCCGCGGCAGGAGTGCGATTTCGTCATTTAAATTGAATTAAAGCGACGCCGATAACCACAGGGCAAAAATTCCACAGAATCCCCCCCCCGCCCCCCTCCGCTATGCAGCAGAGCCTTCAGAAGTGGAGGGGGGGTGTTTGTTCTCTCATCTCAGTGGGGACAGACCCCTGTGGTTATTAATGAGTCAACAGAGCCGCGGCCGGGAAACGGCACCGCCACAAACGCAACGTGGCTGGTCTGCGTCTTTCGTTCGCTCGCTCGTTTGTTCGTTTGTTCGTTCGCGTTTTTGACCCCGGGGTGCCAAGAGCTTCGACAGCCGACCGGCCACTGGTGCCTCCGTTAGCATGGAAGAGCCTTTTCTAAACCAGCCTGGAGATGTGTTTATTATTTCATGCTTGGATTATTCCCACCCGAAACATCTTAAACGATAACTCTCACCATGACGCGTGTTACTACTGTTACATCAGGCATACACATGCACTCATATACATGTGTTTAATTTCGTTCCATTTTCATACATTCAGTTTACCTCCCTGACTTTTCTGAGACGTAAGGAAAGAAACTTTGTCGTACCACTGATTTTTGCTTTTTTCTTGTAAAAGAACTCGGGGGGGGGGGGGACCCATGTTCAGGCATGCCAGGAAACACTAAGATGTACAGGGCAGGGGGAGGCAGCAGCCCTCTTTTCATGACCGAGATTTCCTGGAGGAGCGGGAACAAACATCGATCAAGGGACGACAGCCACACCCCTCGGTTTAGCCTAGCGCTCCGGCTAACCCCTGGGCCGTTATTCAAGTCCGGCGACAGAAGTGTGTCCAAAACACACCTCTTCGCAGACTCTCTGAAAACAAAATATACAGTTTGCTCGAAGGGAAAGTATTTTGAAATAAAATCCTAGCTGGTAAGTGAACGTTAAGCCACAGACCAAAAGGAAAGAGCTAATTATTTATGCTGGTAGCATGCTGTGAGGAACAGGGAGGCTTGGAAAAATAGGGTGTGTGGTCTAAGAGTGTCTAAGTCTGTTTCTTCGATGTTATGTGCATATGTTTGCTCAGCATGTGGAACTCCTAATGGCTTCAAAATCCCTCCTCCCCCCTGAAAACTATACATGTAGCTAATTTGTTAAGTGTCAGGGAGACGGCAGAATCGAGTCTCTGACCACAGACATGGCCTTCTGAAAGTCGCCATGGTACAACAAATCAGGCCGGGCTAATCCCCCTTGTCGTCGATGCCTTCTGTCGAAAGTAATGCTGACACCGGAAAAAAGGGGAAAAAAAAGTGGATGGTTTTCCCTCAACACGGAGCGACAGTCCAAACCAAACAGACGTAAATCGGCACCTCCCGCCTCCCAAACACTCTGCCCAGAACCCACACAGGACGACGCAGCATTCCACGCCCAAACCTGGGTGTTCGTGAGCTGGACCCGCTCTACACCCGGCAGGCGGGGTGAGAGTTTAGAACACAGATCTTCGGGAGTTGGTCTGCACTTCGCTTCACCCCGTGTCGGAACGCGGCCCTGCTCCGGCGTGGAACAGACCTCCACGCTTTCACACTTTCCCGTGTTTTTATAATTACACGCTTTGCTGGGGGAGTTTCTCTCCTAAGGCGTAAACTGGCAAATTCCAGGGCATCGGGGCCATTACTGCAACGCCGTGCCACCCACAGGGACCGCGCACGCACGCAGACCGCACGCAGACCGTACGCAGACTCCAGGTGCTGCGGACGGTGTCCTTGCCGCGGGATGTTCACACTGAGCCTGAATGATGATGAGGGTCTGTTTTCGGTTTAATTTATCCCCTGCACCCCTCCCCAACAAGGCCCCAGTGACTACCCCCTTCTTTCCACCCCACAAAGTAGAATCTGTGTTTGCTTGCTTGTTTCTGCACAAACCGCACACTGAGTTCCCCGAGCTGTAAAATGCGTGGAAGGCGGACGTCTAAATGTGTCTCCCCCCCCCCCCGCAGATATGTTTTGTTTCATCGCTACGTTCATCAGCGGCCTTGTTATTTAGCAAAACACCTGCCAGGTGGAATTATGATGCAGGTAGCGGAGCAGGTAAAAACTTTTCATTTTAAATTCATGTAAAAAATATTGCAGGTTAGAGTGGTCCATCAACAATAGGGTTCGAAAAGTTCTAGTTACACAATAGGACCCATCCTGCCTTATTCTATATCATACTGTGAGCATTACTGTGTGCACAATACAGCCAAATTTAGTTACCCCAAAATGTGAACTTGTTTTGGGTCTATGAAATCATTTATACTTTCAGGCAGTTTAACTTCATGTGGGTGAATCAAAATATATTTTTTTGAAGAGGATGATGGAGAAATTGGATACTCCCGAACAAAGGACTCAAAAGGCTGGAGAAGAAGATCTTGACAGCCCTCCATGACCACATTACCAATAGATCGAGGAGGATCTTCAATGGAATATTTCCAAATGCCCAACAGAGGTGTCTGACCTTTCTTGCGAAAGCCCTGTCAACATGGGAACGTCATGCCACATACCAGGAGTTCAAGAATGTTGTCAAGGGCATCACTGTTGTCAGCGATACTGCTGAATGTCTGATCGCTTTTGCAACAAATTTTAATAGTTGCCTTATGAGGGATGAGTCCCAAAAACAGTACCTTCTGAAAGTGGTTGCAAAGCCTGGCAAAGATATGCCATCTGTTGCAAAATCTGTGTTTCTTTGACTTGAAACGTTATAGATTCAACTGGTTCATGCCTACTTGGGGGCCCACGTTCTTCTCTGTACCTTGATTGACCCATTCATTACCCATCATCCAGTATAGGGCTGCAGTAAGTCTAGAGAGGGCACGAGACAAAGGGGCTCCCTGGATGGGATGCCAATCCATTGGCACACGCTCAGCCCCACAATCACATGACATGAGCAGTTTAGAGACACCCGTTCACCTAATAGCATGATTTTGGACTGCTGAAGGAAATCTCTGGGATCATATAAACTCCAGAACACGAGTACTCCAAGCACGTATAACTGGGCCAGGAGGTGTGTCATCATAGTGTGACATGAGGCCATATTATGCACTATAGGCACATAGTGTTAAGGAGCTGTGAAATTTGCAGGCTTAGGTATGACGTCTCCCTGAGCTGGTCTTCCAGGAGGGAGGTCAGCAAACTCAGGATAGCTCTGGTGATGGATTCCAGGCAGCGCCTCCCCCCGTCTGGTGATTTTTTTAAAGCCCTGCTAATGCTAAAGGTCTGTTTATAGCGAATGGTACGGCCCATTATTCATCTCACACAAACACACACTGTCATTTATGTCATTTGTCTAAGAGAGACAGATACAACTCGCTGCCTCACACGTTGTCTGATGGTCACACATTGGCAGTATTTTGCATGATCAGCCAGAACAAAAAAGAAATGTCTGTGGGGTTTTTTTGCACGTCTATTGTCCGATTTTCTCTATGGCTTCATCAGTCTGATGTCTAAGAAGAGTTATATTCTAAGCTAAGAAATGTTCTTAGGTAGTATGACTGTTGTGAACAAGCAAAACCTGCTTCCTGCTGGCATGTGTACTGATGCAGCTCTGGGTAATGAAGGTAGTTTAGCTTCATGGCGACTCACAGAAAACAGCAGTCCTTCCCAAAGTTTGAAGACCGATCATAATTGTTGTGTTAAAGACTAGCCTGGGTTGAGAGAGACTGTGTATTTTTTTGAACAATTCATTTTAACCATTAATATGTGATTGAAAAATAAAAAAATAAATCAAATAGTTAACCTAAAATAGTACTTAGCCAAGACTTTAGCTATGAAGAATACATGAAAATGCTTAAATATCCTAAACAGTTGTAAGGTGGATGGATGGATGGATGTTTAATAGCTAAGTGAACACATAGGTATTGCTAACGTGAGATTTTGCTTCAACACGGATGACACATAAACCCACAAAACTCAGGGATTATGGGAAGGAACAGGAAGCTTGGCTGAACAGCACCATTTCAACAAATCTGGGAGAGGAGAGTCGGCCATTTTGATTCTAACAACAGAACCAAATGATCTGTGAAATACAAAAGCCAGAACATAGCAACAGCAACTACTTTAATATTCTTAGTAATTAATTACAGGGGAGTGGAGGAACTGACTTTGTGCCTCCTTTGGTATGTTCACATTTTTTTCCCATGGTCTTACAGTCCAGTAAAATTCCTTGAGGAATCGGATCATTTCACTTCTATCTTGTCTCAGCCTGTTTCCCAAACAGTTTGACTCCTCTATTCTGGATCAGCTCCAGATGTGCTGGAATGGGTAGGAGCCCTCACTTGTTAAGTGATTGCTGTGGAGCCCGTTACTGCGATCAAGGAGATGTAACTGTAGAATTAGCATCCATGCTAGGTTCCGCTTCAGAAGCCCAAGTCCACATTTTTGAGCCATACTGTGCTGGCTTGTATGGAATGTTTTGCCTGAAGGGACACAGTTCTGCCAGATAGATTCATCATGACGGTTAAATAAGAAGAACCATTGTGGATAAGAGCCAAGATATTTGATCACAGCCAACTTGTCTCCATCAGGGTATGTAGGTCTGTTTTCAATTATTGAAATTGCTAACAGCTTTGTATACAAAATCAACATACACAAATCAGTCACAACATTAAAATCACCTGCTTAATATCCTGTTGGTCCTACTTGTGCCACCAAAATTGACCAATTGAGGCATGGACTCCTCAAGACCTCTGAAGGTGTCCTGTGGTATCTGGCATAAAGGTATTATAAGCAGGTCGTTTAAGTCCTGTAAGCTGTGAGGTGGAGCCTCCTTGGATCAGACTTGTTTGCTCAGCACATCCCACAGATTCTCTGTCAGATTGAGATCTGGGGAATTTGGAGGCCAAGTCAACACATTGAACTCAAACCCTCAAACCATTACTGAACAATTTTTGCAGCATTACTGGGCACATGGCTGGGGACACCTGCTCAAAGAGGCCACTGCCATCGGGTAATACCATTGCCATGAAGGGGTGTACCTAGTCTCCCTCAATGTTTAGGTGGATGGTACGTGTCAAAGTAACATCCACATGAATGCCGGGACCCAAGGTTTCCCAGCAGAACATTGCCCAGGGCATCACACTGCCTCCGCTGGCTTGCCTTCTTCCCATAGTGCATCCTGGTGCCACCTCATACCCAGGTAAAAACTGCACACGCACCGGTTTGTTCATAGTGTGTAACAGAGAACGTAGCTCATCAGACCAGGCCACCTTCTTCCATTGTTCCATTGCAATTTGTGCTACAGTAGCTCTCCTGTGGGCTCGGAACAGAAGGGCTAACCATCGCTGTCCATGCACACCAGTGAGCCTTGATACTGACCACTGCATACTGGGAACATCCCAATGGATCTGTCGTTTTGGAGATGATCTGACTCCGTTGTCTAGCCATCACAGTTTAACCCTCGTCAAAGTCAGATTCTTACACTTGGCCATTCAAGAACTGACTGTTGACTTGTGTGTTACATATATGGCACACTTGTCAGGTACCATTGTACCATCGAGATAATCAGTGTCACTCACGTCACTTGTCAGTGCATGTTACGGCTGATCGTTCAAACACAGGCTTCATCTGTCTTCAGGGAAGCTTCAAAAGGGATAATCTGGTAAAGTTAAAAAAAAAGGTGGTAAAATGACCTGCAGGATAATAAGAAGCTGAGAGCTATTTCCTTTGGGACCCTTCTAATGCAGAAACTGTGCTGCACCTCCAACCGGATTCTAATTTGCTCCATGGGGCCATTGAGAGGTCTGGCTTCACCAAAGAAACTGTCACAGTACAGGTGTGAATGTGCCCTTGATTTGTCCCTGAAATACTCATCATGAAGACTCATTTGTTTGATGAATTCCTCCACTAACCCTATGCATCTTAACATTCGTTGAATGTTCTTGTGCTGTACTTCTGACCATTGAATAGTCTTATTAGTTTCTTAATTTTGCTTTAACTTTACATTAACTGCAGTTACTGCACCTTCATAATGCCTTTATAATGCTTTCTTGAACATTCATGAGCAACATGTAAGCATACCTTAACATCCAAACACACCTTAAGCTTTAATATACATTAATAACAGACATTAAATAATAATAACAAACATTATAATCATATAATCGTATGATATCTGTCCTGAAGGGTTGGTGGGGCCATTATAGCCAGACTGAGAAAGGAGCTACTTTATTTTTCACACCCCAGAGCTTTCTGGTAAGATGATTAGAGGTAATTTATTATAAGAAAACAGAGAACTAATTTATTCAAACACCCTATAACTCTGTTGTTGTGTGGTGGAAGTTTTTATTGCCTTGGGGTTAGATTACATGGGTTTGGATGTGAATGTGGTGGTTATGTGGGTACAGCCCTGGCCGTGAGTGTGTTTTGGGGGGGGGGGGGGGGTG
>JAODLC010000088.1:657518-684838 GCA_026781145.1 Hippopotamyrus pictus | reverse complement strand
CAAATACCATGTGCTTGTGGCCAGCACAATTTGTGTCTACATGCATGCAAATACCATGTGCTTGTGGCCAGCACAATTTGTGTCTACATGCATGCAAATACCATGTGCTTGTGGCCAGCACAATCCGTTCCAGTAAAGTGGTCGTGAACCAATTTTTCCCATAAGAAAGCATTGAAATTCGATTAATTCATTCACAAGCCTACTAAATAATAATAATAATAATAATAATAGTTTTTGTTAATTAATTTTTTAGTTTTTATAGTAAAAACTTTAAAGAAAAACACAATATACCGTGGCGACGGGCGGACCGAGGCATCGCGGGAGCAGAGAAAGACATGGAGACTTGCTTGCTGGGGAAATCAAGGGTCCTTAACCCTTGTATTGTGGTTGTTGTTAATGTTAATGGTTGCATTTCCCTATTGTCGTGTGTGTGTTTGCCCGTGTCTTGTGTGTACCCGGTCCAGTCCTCGTGTGTATTAAGCGTATGTTAATCTCCCACCGCGTGTGCATCTTGCAGTTCGGAATCTGACAGCCTTATGTTTCCCATCTGTGTATTTGGGTTCGGTGCTCGTTGGGAGCCTGTTGTGGTCCTTCTACTTACAATTGCATGCATGGCATGCTGGGACATGCTGGGGCATGCTGGGACATGCGCCCCGCTGGTGCTACACTAGCATAAAAAAAGGAATCTGGTCAAGGAATCTGTTCGTCGACCAAATTTTGTACACGAACCAATGAATTTTTGGTCGCGAACCAAATTGTTCATAGGCCACAGCGTTCCTGAACCGCAAGCATCACTGTACTATGTGCGTGTGGTTAGTACAGTTGGTGTCTACATGTATGTAAATACCATGGGTTTGTGGCCAGCATGGTTTCCTCACACCTCCAGGGAACGGATTTTGAACCCTGCCCCCCACTGTGTATGTGTGTGGGGGGGTTGCATTTACCCCCCTGTGCTGTATGGGTTTCCTTCAGCATCCTCCAATGGCATACAGTCAGGTGGATTACGGCCTTTAAATTGCCCATGGTGTGTGTGTCTGGCCTCACACGCCTTCTACCCTGCGCTCCGCACTGCCCCTGCACCCCTGCATGACCCTGGAATATGGATGGATGTATATGAACAAATAAGCAGGTAACATCAGACAGAATGCCCCTTTGACCTTTTATATACATTAAGCAATCTGTCTACAGCATCCCCAGTGTCTTTGAGGCAGTGCCCAGAGCATTCCCAGAGGATATTCCATTATTCTGTTGTGCTTCCGTACAGGAGGCCGTGTAATTCCGGATGCGGCCACCGCACCGTACGGCAGGCCAGGTGACGTCCCGCAGCCTGGCGCCGGCCAATGGCGTGTTTCTGTTTTGTTTCTATTTGCGTTCACGACCACCCGTGCGCGGCTCTGAGGTTTTAAGCTTTAGCCTCCCGCCACCCCCCCACGAGGACGCACACCAGTCCCTAAAAGCACGCAAATGCGGCCGAAATTCAACACGCTCCCCCTTTAATATTTAAGGGCCTTTCTGTGTGGTTTGCCGTCGTAAGACAATGCTCTCTTTTCTGTCCCAGTGTTGGCTGATAAAAGCTTTTCTGCGCTAATGACAGTAGCAACCGCCCCCCCCCCCCCCCGGCAATGGGCACCCTATTTTCCATGAGCACTCGCCCAGTGGCCTGTTTCCCAAACCACAGCCGCTGCGGCTGGTTTTCCATCCCTGTGACTCCTGCATCCCCGTCACGGCAGGTGTTTGAACACTTGGTGCTTGAAGGCCGGCACAGATACTGTATATCAGAACCAAAAAAACGATCTGCTGGCCCATTCTTCCCTACTCCTTTAATTTTGATTTTTGAATTTTTTTTTGATAAAAGGTTAATTGAAAGCCTGCAGATGAGAATGCCCTGTGAGCCCCCCCCTTAAACCCACAGCCACTTGGGGGTTCCTTTAAAGCCGTTTATCTTCCACATGACCCTCCCTCTCAGCTGGAAAACTTGGGCTAAATCCTTGACGTGACAGCCAATCAGCTCACATTTAACACAGAGCATTCAGCCAATCAACACTTCTGTCTCTGCACTGCGGCCTCTGCCGTCCTGCAAACTCTTTCCCACAATTCCAAACAATTTGGAAACGATTCCCAATCCAGACCAGTGAGGTGTGATGTTGTTTTTTTCCTGTGGCTAGTTCATTTCCTGACCCAGAACTGCTGCTCTATTTCACTGCAACTTTTTATTATATAATTTAGGGGGCAAACCATGAACGTCAGAGTTATTATTCCGTAACGTGCTTCTCTGCTTCATGGCGGGGGAAAAGTGCGGAAGAGCGTCAAACCTGCTCCCATTTTTCCCTGTGACTGTTTCAGTCGGAATAAATAAATGAGGAGAGGCTGAATCTCACAGAGATATGCTAATGGCATCAAAGTTATGACCTTAGGACGAAATTGCTTATTTTCGTTACCGGCGAATCCCAGAGTTGCGGGAAACCTGCATATTCATGGGATTTTCATTTAAAACTGCCACGCGGAACGAGGGGGACGGGGGGGGGAGGGGTGTAGGGGTTGTCAGCATTGTTGACTTGGAGGGGGGGTGGACTTCATCAGTCCTTGTTCTCAGGTGTTACGCTGGAAAACTGACATGGTGTGGGGGGCCGGGAGGGGGGGGGGACACGAGAGAGAGAAAATGTAATCAATCAGGCGGTCAACAGGCCATACAAAACCACTCACGCTGAAGCCTCTATCTCCGGGAGGTCTGCCCCCCCTCCAGCCATCGGATAGCAGCGGGAGATACCGGATCACAGAGGTCTCCTGGCCGCGCACCGTGGGCTCTGGAATGTTCCGCGCTCTACACTCCCATATCGCCCAAGCTTACGTTTGGGTTTCTCGACCCCAAGGATATAGGAGAGACTTTGATATTGGGGGGCATATTAATTTGAGTGTAAAAGTCTATTTTTGGGGGACCGAAAGAAGCCAATCCAAATACTGGGGGGGGTGCAACCCCCCCAACCCCCCCCCCCCCAGTTCTCATATCCTGACTCACACCTAGGAGCAAAACAAGCAAAATACACTCAATACTCGCTAAAATCTGCTCACATCACAAAGTGTTTAACTCCGAGTTAACTCCAAACAAAGTGAGTTTAACTCTGGCCCATGTGAGGTCAGGAGAGGGACTGCCCCCTACAGACAGCTTCAATGGCAGCCGGACCGGTGACCTGTCAATATCTTGCCATGAAAAGGCAGGACTATGGGGACTCTTTGGTGTACTACACACTGAAAACATAATTGATCTGCTTTCTTACAGTGGGGGGAGGGGGGGATCCCATACATATGTAATAGATTATGGGCGGGCACTTCATGGAATCGGGGCGCTGGATTGGACAGGGGGGTGGCCTATCTCAGGCCTCGCGTGGGGATCGTAAACGGGCATAGTTCTATGTTCGTTAACGAACAAAATCTGTGCCTCGGGATTCCATGTGGGACAGAGTCAGCCTGAGCCAATCCGGTTCAATCTGCTCATCAGCTATTCTGGTCAAACTGAAATCTGAAACGACGCAAAAAGCCACAGGAGAGTTTTGTGTTGCTCGCCTTTTGAGATGCTCTCTGGGCAGTCAAAACCGGCCACGACCCTCCCCCCTCTATGACACGCTGTCCGTGACCAATGCCTGCTTCCTAGGTCAGCCGCACGCCTGCCATAATGTGAAGAATATGTAAAGGGCAGAAATGCAGCAAGTCTGCCGTCGTGTGCCAACTGACGGTGCCGCTTTCTTTTCCTTCTGGAGAGCACTGGCCAACCCCGTAGAATCAAAAAATATAATGGGACTATTATGTCATTATAAGGCTGTTACTGTGCTTAGCTGAGGTTCCTGGGACACATTATTCCGAAATAATCACTTTACAGTAATTTACGGCAATTTACAGTTGGAAAATAGCAGTAAAATCCCAAACTTAATAAAAATAAAAAAGGTCATTATTGCTAAAAACATTCACCCACAGGCAGTGAACGACTGATGTTTTAATAGTAGAAACATGTTTCTTTTCATTTCAAATCACCTGTTTTCCAGTCTTTTATCCACTCTTTGTTTTTAACAGGTTTGATGGAAGATTCTAGCATCCATTAAAACCTGCTGTTCACAAAATAAGTGTGGCCTTCATGCCATGTGACCCATGACAGTACTGGATTCTTATCCAATCACATTCATCCGCAGTGCCAAAGACCGCCGCTTCAGCCAATAGCATTCATCCACAGAACCACAGGCCCACAGGATACATCTGTAGAACGACAATACTGGGTCCTGGCGGGTTTCCACTTCTCACGTTCAGGCCAGGCTCTCAATAGAGTATCTTCTCTGCTTCAATCTCACAGCTCAATCTCAGACCTGAGGTAATGATTAAGGTTATTTAATCACTGAGAGAGACACATATCTGATTTACACACCACTTACACAACAGACTTTTGAGGAAGTGTTGTGTTCTCAGTTTGGATGGGACTTTCTGTGTAACCGCATTACTAGCTCATGGGAGTTTTACTTACACACTTGTGTTCTACGGGCAGAACAAAAAATTATTGGTTCAGAGTGATAACCAATCAGACTGTAGAGGAGGTGGGTCCAAGCAACTATCGGATAGTTGGCGGGACCAAAAAATCTGATTGGTTGGTCCTGCCTCCTTTATTTGTTTGGACCCACCTCCTCTACAATCTGATTGGTTATCACACTGAACCAATCATTTTTCGTTCTGCCCGTAGAACACTTTTGTGTAAGTAAAGCTCCCATGAGCCATTGTTAGCCCCATTTATATGGAGCGAAGATAAGAGCGGCCACACAGTCACTGTTGATGAAAACCTTTCATATTTGGACAGGCATGAGTAAACAAACATGCACTCATGATCGCAGACAGTTCCACAGGTTTCAGTGATACCTGATAATGTGTACAACAATGATGCGATCATGCCTGTGGAGGGCCACGTGCTTATACACACTTTATAACCTGATGCATTAAAAAAATACTCCTTTAGGGTAAGTTACTAATGTAACTATCCGTCTATATTTTTCATAAAATTCTTATTTCAATTTCAGCATCATTTCAGGCTCTAAAGAATAACAAACTTCCTTTTTAAAATTTCAATCATTCATTACAGCAGCTCCAGATAAAGGTATTTTGGAAAAAAAAATGTTATTGTACCAGTTCTGATATTTATTAAACTTATCAAGAATACATATTTTGTCATTTTACATCTTTTTACACAGTATATAGTTTTTTTCCTCATTTGGGGATTATATTTGGCTTTGCATATGACTTAACGGATTTTATAACCTGTTAAAAGTGTGAAAGCACATTTCTTTTAAAGGACAGGAGATCATACTGTTCGTAAATAATTGCATGAGTAAATTCAGGCCTCAGATTTGTGACTACAGTGTGGGATTTATTCCTTATTATTCCACTTTATCCATGTTGCATTAATAACAGATTTTGATCAAAGCTGGTTACACGGTATTCATTAAAGCCTTCAAAGTAAAAATAAATCACTTAAACGTCAGCCTAAATTTTCAAACACACCCTTGGTCTCCGTTGTGTAAGAGCAATAAAACAGTTCTGTCTCCCAATAGCTCCATATGTTACAGGATGGTGTCAGAGCTGATTCTAGCACAATCCCAAACAGCAGCCTTTCCTGGGAAATATATATTTATAGGCGTGTAATATTTGTCCTGTCAAATATTTGTTCTATTCTTTAGCCTGAACATATTTTCTGAGTTTCCGGCTTCTTCAGCCCACTTCGATATTAAGGATGACGCGTTTTGCAGGAAAAATTCAACCAAAAAAAATAAATAATAAAAAATAGAAAGAAAACGAACAAATATGCAAAGTACGTTCGAAAATTAAAGAAATCACACTAGAGACATAGCGGTCGTGTTGTGCTATGCTATGAATTTGTTAGATATAGCGGAACATGTTCAAGTCAAGCTATGTGTCACTAAATCATGTTGATTTTATAATATAGGCCTATCTATAAATTAAAATATGTGCCTGAGTTTTGTTAACTACAGGTGTATCGCCTTAGCCTCCGCCGTCTGCCGTCGGCTTATTTTAGGAGCCACACAACACCAAAAAGGGCCGTAAGTGCTAAGCAGTTTACCTAAAGATTTCCTGGGGGAATTTGTGTTTTTATTGTAAATGTTAATCATTTCCTCTCCGCCACCGGTCAGAAGGTCAGTTTCCCCGCTGCCGCTTTCAAGGCGCCTTGAGCTGGGCGGAAGACGCCTCTAATCGCATAACAAATGCAGGATATAAACTCTGAGAGGTTAATCTCAGTAGCGAAACCGTAACTGACATTGCGGACCAACAGGGGAAGTGCTTTAAAGGCCATAAAACGCTAAAATAGAATATGCTTTATTATTTTTTTCCTTTAAATTTAAGCACCTTTTTTTCAGTGTGGAAAAACTGCTGGAATTGATCTAGATTGTTTCTAATTTTCAGAATTGGAGATTCCACCTAGTATCTGTTTCGCTGAACGCTTCCCTCCCTCAGTGTAGGACAGACACCAGTCATTGTCACCTAGTCCCTACTGCTGGCCCTCAGCATTTATTTTTTGGGTCCGCTTTCTACAGCCCGGATGATGACCGGTGAGATGGTCTCCGAGATCCCACATCTGGGCCTCTTCAATCCCTCCGGGTGTGGGGGGGGTCCCCTCCGCGTCCACCCCAACCCCCAGGCCAATGACAGCTAGACATGCTCTTTGACCCAAACTGAGAGAAAACAGCGTCAATGCTAATTCCCCTTCAAACACATTAACTGGGATGAACGGAGTCCCTTTGAGGCCGCCGAATAGACCCACATTGACTGCAAGGCCCGAAATCCATGAATAAATTTAGGACTAATTGATTTCTTTTTTTTTTTTTTTGCAAATAAATCAGAGTCAAGGTAGTGAATGTTGAGGAGGGCTCGTGCGGCCTCTGTTCCTCGCAAAAATGAAGAGGAAACAGTGCTGCATGCCAAAAAATATATATAATAATATCCTAAGTTATCTCAGTTGTCAAATTTCCCGTCGAATCATTTCCTTTCCATTCACCCTTGTGTCCTCCACTGCAGCATGTAGCCTCATCACACTGAGAGCCTGATAAAAGTCAATATATATAATTGACTTATATAAGTCAATATGAAGTCCTGAGCTTCGTTATGAAGCAAACAAACAAAGAAAACTCATTGGATCCGACAGCCCTCCAGTTTAACCCCTTAGGTCCCGAGGCTCTCACCTGCCCTGCCTTTTAATTGCTTTCAAAGGGGATTGAGTGAAAGGCTGGAGGAGAAACAGTGTCACCGCGATTCCATTACGGTTGTGTTTGTTTTTTTATTTGCTTAAACTTAGAGACCTGATGCAGTCAATCTAAAAAAAAAAAGATTAATTGTGGCTGCAGGGTTCAGTGAGTACAACTTAAAATGTAGGCCACTCATAACCACTGCGATAACTTAAACGATCTCAAATTTTCACTGTGTGAATAAAACGCACATATTAATTTCGGAGCAATAAGGTAAAGAAATGCGACCGGATCGCAAAATGTGGTATAGCTGTAGCAGTACAGTACCTTTTTTTATCATAAAATATGTCTCAGCGTCAGGTAAGAAATGTACGCCTTCTAAAATAGGAAAACTAGGAATACCAGGTAGAAAACAAAAGCAGATGGATTATTGGTATTATTAATTACATCAGGGTATTTGTAACATTCGCACTTTAGAGTCAGTTGTTCTCTAAAGGTAGGTTTTCGGCTATTTTTCAGATTATGAAAGTTGGTACTAGAGCAACGGCGTAGCACGTGCACAGAGATGTACCAGTCCAAGGCGAGGGTTTATGTTTCGCGACTTCGTCCACTGCGGCATTGAAACTCTCAAGTATCACAGCACCACCTACTGGTCAGCAAGTTTTTTTTTTTTTTGCGGGACGTGTTTTATCAATTTAGAAAAGAACAGAACCGCAAAATTAAATCGAAACCCCACACTAGGGCGTGTACCTCCCCAGATGCGCTTAAAAATAAAGTTATGCAAAGAAATTGGGGTATTACATCATGCTTCTTCCTTATCATGGCAACGCGGATATTTCCTCTGCATCCGTAAAAGGGAAGTGACCGAAGTACGGAACGTAAGTGAAAATAAATACACCCAGTATACATGTGCCGCAAAACTGACGTGTAAATGACCTTAAATTACCTCACTTTACCATACTTGTTGCCTTAGTCCAGTGTTTTCCCCAAAGTTTCAAGGCAGGCTAATAAAACAACAGTCGTACACCTGCAAATTTACAGCCTCGGCAGCTGCTCACAAATATGGCTTTCTGAGTTCCTGACAGCCCTGTGTTCATTATTAATGGAAGCTATAAGTTTCAGCTTCATCTCATCGAAAATGCAACTTAATATCCCTCACTTAAGGACTATTCAGAATGGCCGGTGTAACGCTGTCACTGTTAAGCTGCGCATCGTATAGTGCGAAGTCGGCACCTTGTGCGAATGTGCCTGCAGTTTCCAGATTTCTTGTCAACTCCTGTCACTTGTCTTATTCTTTCTTGGGAAAGGAAAAAAATAAAGGATGTCACTTTGCTGGGGGGAAAAAAGGTTCACGGAGGAGACTTGAGGGGGACAACAGACGCGCGGTGTGGAAACGCCAACCTGGCAGCCGCTGCGCTTCCACGTGGAAATGAATCACGCCACAGATGGTTAACGTCACAGCCGGTCTAAGGAGCCAAGCAGACACGCATGTATGCAGGACACAAGTGTAATTTATTACACACCCTGGTGAAGCACGTCAGTGCAACACAGCGCTGGTCCACACAGGATCACATACACATACACAGAACGTCACCTCGCTTTGACTTTGTCCACTGGACATGTTCAGGGGTTGCATTTAATCTCTAACATGCCCATTCTTCTGTTTTTAACCTCTGCGACTTTGGTTTGCTCTTCATTATTTATTTGTAAGATTTTTTTGTTGTTTTAGTATATTCATGTATGCGTTTTATTATTTATTTATGCGTTTTTTTAACGCGGCGAGTAAGCGTAACGATGTTTGCCTAAACTTCAGACCCGCGAGCCTCGGTTTCTCCGCAACGTCAAGTTTTCAGCGTTTCGGTTATGCAGAGGCTCGGCCGGGTCGGGACTCCACAACACAATTAGAAAAATACTCCTGTCCAAGGATACCTTTTCTAAAACTGCAGCAAAAAAGGGTGTAGACTTTAAGAAAAAAAGTTTCTGCACATTTGATAATATTCTTTAGGCTCTTTTTCCGTCTTTTTGAGAAACCTGGGCAGATAAAAGAAAACACTCATGTGGATTAAAGTGTTCAGAATGTATCAGCATCAAACCACTAGAGTTTTCCCTTCTACATTTTTTAACCGCAGTCAATAGATCTAAATATTTCACTGCACCCTGGCCAATTTATTGTTTGATGTCTAAAAACTTGCGCGAAATGAAAGAAAATTCATTAAATTCGAGCCCCCGGAGGAGATGCTATCAGCTTGGAGAGACTAGTTTAACTGGGGGGGGGGAGTATCGATCATTCCCTTTCTTCTGTCACAAGAGTCACCAGGGAAGCCGCCGCAGCCGGACTACAGAGGTGCTTTACCAATAATACCAGACAACAATGCGCAAACAGCGTAAGTGAGGAGTGTGCGTGTGTGTGTGTGTTGGGGGGGGGGGATCTCCATTCTCAAACCGCAACTACACAGCTGCCAAAATCATCGCAACGCTCAGCAACACAATGGCACCTTGCTGGTTGAACGGTGCTCTCTTGTCTTTCCCGAGTTTTAAATCCGACACACAAACGGCGCCGTGAGGTGAGCATTGCCGGCAAGTCTCGCGGTGAATCCGGCCAGAACAGCGGGATGGTTTGCCGTGGCCCCAGTTTGCGGTCGGCAGAATGGAGTTTGCAAGAACACGTGTCATTATATCAAGTTACTGCCATTTCACTTCAGGAACAGTTCACCGCTAAAACTATCTGAGCTTAGATCTCTGAACAGTAAACTTTCAGCGCTATGCATCAGCACGTACAGAACCACACACACATTTATGAAAGACAACCTACAGTTTTGTGTAAAGTGTAAAAGATATATGATTGATCGAAGTTGTCTTCCATAATAAATTAGCTATTTTTTTTTCCGTAACCGAAAGCATAGGATTTCATTCTTTTTCTAATATTAAGGTGCGCTTGTACACGTATAAATGTACGGCCAAAACTAAAATTAAATCAGATGACATATTTTTTTCATAAGTGAGTCATTAACGTTCATGGCCTGTTTTCAGAAATATCATTGCGTTAATTGCAAAATAATAAATTAAGTATAAAGTAAATAAACAGCAAAGAGGAATAAAATTGCAATGCAAAATAAACCCACTGAATGTATCCATCTCGAAATGTGTACATTCCAACAAAATAATTCATGCTTGGCGCCACAAAACGGAAACAAAACAGTTTTTACGTACAGACTTAATTTGTAAAGATGAAACGGATTAATATGTATGCTAATAGTCTGCTCGGGAGAACATATTGACTGTTTTGGGTGCTGCCTTTTAAGTTTTTTACATAATTTTAACGGTAAATAAAGCGATTCGTTTTCAGTTCATTTCCCACCTATTTTCGCACATTCTGTATGTTTTTAGAAACAGTTTATACGTTTTCATAGCCTAGTCTCGGGAGTGTGAATTTCATTAATTTCGTTTCATTTATTTTCGTTTCAAAAAATCTGACATAAAACAAACAGATATGGGTATAGGATTTCGGTTTTTAAATTTGATTTAAAGCTAACGCGTTATTTCCTGCTAGACGAAATGCATGTATATTTTCGAATAACCGCTGAACAAATATTTCTGCTCTGTGCAAGACGTCATACGAAGGCGTTCAAAGGCATCGTTAGCTTAGACTTACGAAATCGCCGTAATTGCCTAATCAAACTGGCAGCTACCATCCAGTGCGGGAGTATCCGGTAACTAGATTGCCGATGCTTTTCTCAGCAATTGATCACCCCGGGGTTAGTTCCCCTGCTTCGCCCCTGGCCCTAACCGCTGCTCTGGGAGTAATTACAATTCTTCCCTTATTTGTTTGTTTGTTTATTTATTTAGGCCTATTTGTTTGTTCGTTCATTCATCCATTTATTTGTTTGTTTGTTTTTTATTTGTTGGCGGGTAGGGCTGGGTGGATACATGCCGGTGACGGCTTGCATGACGGCTCGATCTTTCCCGGCAGCTCCTGTCGACTGCGCTGCGGGCTCGGACCAGCGGAGCCTGTCTTCCCGCACCGCCCCGGCATCGCTCCCTAAAGGGTAACGGGAGGTATTTACCATTGAAGTGGCTGACGGGGTGATCGGGCAGATGCCGCTTGCTGGAGGTGGTAGTGGCATGAACGCCGGCGGACGCGCTGCATCGCCCGGCTCCATGACCCCAGTCAAAGGCTGAGCCGAAAGGAACAGTCAGCAGCCCTGCTGCACACTTTACAACATTACTGCTTTTACAGAGAGTTTTTGCCTCGTACTTTTCGTGCTGCACACCCACTTTTACGATTCTCAAAAAGAACTACACCTCCTTAAACCAGGGCGAGAGCCAAGCACGAATCGCTTGATAGACCAGTGAAATTAACTGCAACGGCAAGGGTGGGACGCCGCTGAAGGCCGGGCGGTTTTGTTGCAATATACAGGTTTAAAGATGAATTACGCGCAGTGCCCGTCTGCTCTGCCGTTACTCTCAGTGCAGCTGCAGCGGCGCAGAGCTGTCATTATGCAGGCTAAAGTCGAGCTAATAAGTGCTTTAAGGATCAAAGGATTTGCAAGGAGGAATTGATGTAGAACCGTCGGCATTTCGCAAAATTCTCAAGGTTCAGTTTGCATAAGCACGGATAACCGATTTATTGTAATGAGTTAATCGCAAAGTAATACAAATAAATGCAATGCGGGCCATTCGGAATACGATTCGCATTACAGAGCAGAATCCCATATCGAATTATATAGAGTTTCCTAATAGGTATCGTTTGGGGGCACTGCGCTGGAAAGGGCTCTCTGCGAAATTAATATAAAATACACAAATTGGTGAGTTAAAGCACATGGAATATGATAGAAGCTGCACTTGTTATTCGATGTTGAGTGACTTCACATTTTAAAAACCGTAATCGTCGAATTCAGTCGATTTGAATTCAGACTTTAGCGTTACAAATTCTTTATAAGGAAAGTTTGTTTTGCACGATCTACCAAGTCACAGTTGGTCAGCTGCCACGGACATAAGATTTAACTCCGATCGCGGAATACAGGGCAGAACATTCTGAGGGAGGGGCACCCCCCCCTCACGCACTGACTGACAAAGTGGATTGAAAGCACAACCTCCTGGGCTTCAGACCCAGTACACAGGAGGACATAAGTGTGCTGTTTTTTTATTCGAGCAGAGTTCTGTAGCTAAGCGATCCAGTTAGCATCAGATCGCATGCATTATTCACGTCTGTACATTGGTCCAAAATTCCTATTCTGACAGGCTGCATGGTGCTTCCAGAAATGAGGGTTTACAGGGTGGCTGCCAGGGCACGGATCTGCACGCATGCTGGGTGTCGGCCTGCTGTTGGACAGCTGTGTTTGCCCTGACCTCTCTCAGGCCAGGGCAGTTGCCAAGGTAAGGTGGTGATTAGGAGACCCACCTCGGCAGCCCCCATAGGGGCTTTTCAGTGGGGGCGTAGAAGAAGGAGATGGTGGCTGAAAGTGAGGTGACTCTGACTCACACCAGGTTTACCCCAGACATCTCCAGACACCAATATTACATAGGTAGATTAGATTAGATTGATCCTGAAGGAAATTTAGGCATCCAGTAGCTTTAATACACTCAAATACACACAATAAAAACATTCCAGGATTGTGGAGGTGGAGGCAGAGAGGGTGTCTATGGATGCTGTCAATACCTTGAAAAGTTGCATGAATAATACTTGCCACTGTACATAATATACATAATAAATGTGAATTATTAAACTAAATCTTGGGGAAAAACTCACAAATACCTCATGCGAGGCGACATTTGCAGTGAAGCGACGAGTCAGGCACCCAGTCTGATGGGACCAGAGTCCGTGGGTCACTCAGAAAAGGGATTTGGCCAATAAAGGGCCTTTGGCAAAGCCTAAATGGTGGCCTGAAAGCAGGCCCACAGGGTGGGCGGAGCTAGGACCACAGGGTGGGTGGAGCTAGGACCACAGGGTGGGCAGAGCCAGGACGAGCGGCTGACAGGTGGATACTGGGAATCACTGTTAAGCTCCTGCCAAAACAGATGGTAAAGACAATCTTCAGAGATATCTCTGTATGTTTAACGGCAACCCGGAAAAGAGGCGGGGCTTTAAGTGAGTAAACCCCCTCCCCAGCAGAATGGGCGGGGTCTGATTTCCCATATGGTTACTTTGGGTCGCGTCTGCAGTGGCCCCCACCAAAGGCAACAGAAACCTAAGGCCTTGTCTTCAATACTGACAAATAATACATTTCAGCAAATGACAGCCAAATAGGAAGACTTTTATTTATTTATTTATTTTATTATCATTATTTTGCTGATCTAGTTAATAACAGAGGGAGTATCTGAAAGTGTCTGAACAGGTGCCGCATCCAGAGCCTGTAGGTTAGTACTTGCCAACCTTTCCCATGCAGGCTGACTAAGAAGCTGGTTTATAGATATGTATTTATGAATATCCCAGAATGCATCTGCTATGACCAGCAACTGAATTCCTTTTACGGAAGAAATTAACATGTCATTTGAAGTCTTTATTGACAAATAGATATTCATAAATGGATGTAACCCATGAATATACATAAATGCTTCTGAGCATCTTGTACTATAGATTGTGAAAAATCAAAGTGTGATTGTTTAATAAATTAGAGAAAGGTTCCTGCTGTCATTACAATAATGTTTATTATGAAGCGTTTGTGGATACAGGTGATCAGTTTTACTTATATTTTGTGTTTCCAAAGTGAGTGTGTGCATGTGTTTATACACGTAAAGGTCACCTTTTCATCGCCCCAAAATGGGAAGTTTCTAAGGTGATACCACTCCTGCATCCTGCATCCTGCACCTGGGGGGGGTGAAGTGAATATGTGGCAGGGAGGATGGACTCCCTCTTAGGGCCCCCGTGTCATCCAACCCCAAGACCCGCATCCACCTGGCCTGACAGGTTCTGGGGGAATGCAGGCTGTTCTACATGTCAATAAATGTCCTATTTTTACACATGCACAGTTAATTATGTACCCCCTCCCAGCCCACTTCATGTATGTCAGTCTGCCATCAGTCTTGTTTCCTTCACTCGTAAATTAATCCTGGTCCTCCAGTTTTAAGATGGGTGTGGGGTCATGAAATGATAATACAAGGTTCAGTTGCCGTGATGAGCAATGGGCCGGACCGTCATTCCAGGTTGCCGGGGGGAGGAGAGCAGCAGCACAGATTCCTCGGTTCAGGAAAAACCTCGGATAAATCAAATTTAATAACTAGGTGTCTAATTGCCCCTAGTCCAGCCCGTACCCGCTGGGGCCCCTCCTAATTACGCGGGGAGCTCTCCACCATGTCACCTGATATTAAGTTGTCGGCACGGAGCTGAGATAATCGATAAACATTTAGCAGGGGGAAGACGATGAAGATTCCTGCACAGCAGTGGGAAATTCCAGCACCCAGAGCCCACCTCTTCACAGATAAGCCTCCGCAGGCAGCGAGAGGGATTGCAGAGCAATAATCTAGGGTGTCTCTCCCCCAGCCCGCAGGCTCCAAGGCAACACCTTGCCAGAGAGTGAGAGAGAGAGGTGAATCCGGTCACCTAATTACAGGCCTGCTCTCTCACGCAGCAGGCATAAGTAAAGACAGGCCAATTAGGGCGAGAGGCAGATAACGGGAGCTTTATTTGTATACTAATTAAGCCCCCGACGAAATTAAAGGAGAAGCGTGCCTCTCTGTAATTGTGTGTCTGAGTGAGGTCGCCTTAGGTGGCGTTATCTTAAAAGCGCAGCCCGCAGATAGGTACCTTAATCCAAGGCGGAGGCGCTTTTTCATTCGCGCTGCCGCGCGTCCTCGACGATCTGACAGCGGGGCTCATCAGAGGCGCTCATCGCGTCTCCGTCGGGTCTAAACCAGGGGGCAGATCCAATAAAAACGTGACATTTTCTCGAAAGCGCGCAATCCCTAGCGAGAATATGCTTGTTCTGCGGCTAAAACATGCTATTTTGGAAAGTAGCCATGGTCCTAATTAATTAAACAAACACGTGGCTTACTCACAATTAACGGCGTTCGTAAACAGTTAATAATTAAAGTGTTAAGGTGCGGGATCATTGGATTCTTTGGGCTTTTTACTATATTTATTTTAAAATTTACTAAATTAGATTTAAATGTAAAGGCGGTTTGTGGATGAGAACGAGACAGTCCTACACGGTGTACATATATTATAGGCTATGCTATAATTATATAGAAAGAAGATGTATGGGAAAAAAATAAGTGGAAAAAGACATAATTGCTTTGAAAGCATAAAAGATGTAACGCATGTTTATTATCAGACGTCTTTCCGTGCTCTTGTTTGTTAAGAGCTGAATAGTAGCTTCCGCTCTATGCGCTCCTCAGAAGCGATTTCTCCCTTATTAGAGATAATGCTGAGATGCGACCCCCGCGAAGCGCTGTCACGGCCGGCCACGTGGCGGGGGGATCAAACACGGCGCGATCCCGCGACCTGACAGGTCCCAGCGTGCGCTCGTGTTCCTCATCGCGGAGCCCAATTCAGCACATTTACTACCCGCGCCTCAAATTGAAATAATTGCTGGCGAGATGAAAATATTAATGATGTAATAATGTGTCCGGGATAAACTGGAGGTTTTCCGAAGGAAAAAAAATCAAAGAGCCGCGATGAAAGCGGAGAAAGAGAATGAGATATGAAGCGCCGACGAGCATTTAGACGCATCTACCTCATTCCCAGTGCCGTTTCTGTACTGGTCCTGCTTAAATCACGACTGATCTAGTTCCGTAGCTAGTTAAGCAGTGGTTGAATGATCCTAGTCTAGTATATGTGGAGTAAACAACTCATAGACTAAAGGTTTATACTTGACAGAGACCTATATGACAAGGCGCTAACGGTATCGTCGGGGCCACTCGCTTACCTGGGAAAAGTGTTAAATGTTGGGAAGGATTTTCTCCCTACACTTCTGAACCCCCCCGTGAATGTTAACGTACCTCTGTCTAATTCACGATACCTACTTTCATCTTTATAACTGTCTGCAGTTCCTTACCGTATTTCTGCTAATATCTGCATCAGACTTTAAAAGACCGGAGGACCTCCCTGACGAGCCTCGTTAAGCACACACGTGCCCCTTATCGTGGATTTGCTAGGAACGACGCAGTAGCAAAAGAATGTAACAGCAGGGGTCACCTCTGGGGGGGGGGGGATGCTTTATGAGACAGGAAGCTTGCTTTACCTCCCCATCCTGCATTGCACTCAAATGCCCCTGACTGCATGTTCTTCTTTTAGCGTAGCTGAGGTGAATATTGCAGAAGCGAACCACGTACCCACCTCCCTCTAAGATCCATGAGGTTTTATGGTTTAGCTCGCATTGCCGGGCAATTAAAATTTTACAGGCGTGATTACTTATTTTCCCAGCAGACCGCCCGTAATCACCCTGAGTGTGTAATGAGTTTGCGGCCTTGGTCCACCAAACATGTCCTCCCTACCACTCATCATCTCAAGGCTGCAATTATCAGTGGCGTCTAACGCGAGTGAATGGGATCGTCGACGTCGCTAATATTCATTAGCATGTCTGACAGATACAATGGCTGTTATGTATGATTTTATAAAGCGCCCGCCTCTCACGGCCCCGTCAAACGAGGCTTCGTGGCATCGTTAGTCACGTGTCATCACGTATGTGACATTCCCCGGATCCTAATTGCTCGGGCGCTCTTTTGGGATCGGGCGAATTAAGGCCGATTTATTGACAGTCCCTTGGCCAACTCAGGGTAGGGATTTGATTCGCTGTCTTCAGGAAGGAGCGAGCAGCGGCAACACGCGCTGACTTAGTCTCGCGGGATGCCTCCGCATTGCAACGGATGCGCTACATGTCAAGCTGGGACGGTGGAAATCGCTTTCCCGTTCGAGCGGCGCCGAGCAGCGTACTGGAGGCTCCTTTCTGACTCCGCCCCCAGACACGGAGGCCCCGTTTAATCTCCTGAAGTAATAAAAGGCACCGAGCAGGAGAAAAAAATGGCAGAACTTTTCCGAAGTGCCCTGGACGACAAGGAGGCTTCGCCGCAATTACTGGCGATTGATGGGAGATCTTGCGCCAAGGGAAACAGTCGCATTTCACCAAATAAAACCCCCGGAATGAGGGAAATGGGATTTGAGGACCTGGAAGAAAGATGCGGATGGCATTAGCAGTTTCCGGCAGACGTTCATGTGCCGGGGCTGCAAAGGGACCGCCGAGGCTGGACCCCGCATCCCCCAGCGTCTGTCGGGTTCGAGGAAATGCGGTCCAGCTTACGGCTGCCACGGGACCCCATAATGATATATGTCACTCACACTGGATCCGGACTACTGGGATACTTGATGTTGTCCAAAATGAAAAGTGATAGCTTGGAATAGGAGGCAGACAGGAAGTCCAAGATAAGCTGAATTTACGATTCCCATCCTCACCAGAATACACTGCCTTGTGGAACTGGGAACAATGGGATGTGTATGTTAAAACGCTGTGCATATTCCTAAAAGGCACCAGAATGTTCCAGATACTGTATGGTGAGTTAAAAAACTTAAAAGTTTACCAGTGCCCCCCCCCCCCCCCCCCACAGAGTGACTGGGGGGAGGGGTGAAGTCGTCCACGTCGCATTCTTAATGAGGCTGTGAAGGAGCCACGGATCAACTTAAAGACGGCAGTCAGTGGACGGCAGGTGTTTTGGAGCCAGCGGGCGTGAGCAGACACGGGAGAAGGCACCGAAGGGAGGGAATGATCCAGAAAGGAGTGGGCAGGCATCGCGGCGAACGCTTACGGCGACAGCAGCTGGCAGCGGCCCGGCCTCCGCCGCGGCCCTAACGACGCCGGAGCGTGATGAATGGCTTCTCGCTGCGGGGTGGGGGGAGGGTGAACTCGATCCAGGATGAGGTGGGCCGACTCAAAGGCCAAAAAGCATATCATCTCCGAGAGCTAGGTATCTGATAGGGCGGCATACCTGCGGGGCCTCGGAAGCTGGAGTGAGGGGGGCTAGACTCCGTGGACTATCCCAACATCTATGGCCGAAACCCTGCCCCCTGACAAGCCCCCTGTGGGGTCACGACCTCTGGCTCCAAGAAAGGACACTGCTAGCCAATTTCAATGGTCAAACGTAATGCTAAGTAACAGTCAGCCTGAACAGTTTAAATAACTCATATCCAGTTTCAGGCGTATTGCTTATTCATCAGGTTTGCAAATGTAAACAATACTGAACAAATAAATGTTTCACATTACGGCTTTTAATGTTTGCTTTGATGAACGCTCACATTAAATCACACTGACGTCCGGTAATATTTCACATTTAATCACGCTTATTCATTGATTTGCATTATTTAAGAAATGCATTTTTGGCAATTTACTAATTACGCGACTGTAATTTGTTGCGATTCACATTCACAGCTTTGATTAATTAACTGGAGCGAGGGGTTCTTATGATTAATTCGTGACAGCAACCTCGCTACTCCATTCTATCTCAAAATAGTAAATCAAAGCCGCACTCGAGCACAGACCGCGAGCAATCCTCCCGCATGACGCGGCTAGTGTGCTTTAATTACGTTTGCCAGTGTCGCCTCGCTTGATCCGAAAAATAATAATTAAACCCAAGTGAAGGGTAGGGAATGATGTCATACAGGCAGGAGTGGCGGGTGGAGCTGACAGGGCGCCACGACGCCAGTGCACCATTTGGCGCCGCCTTCAGTTCACCGCTGATCCATGCACCAGCCTGCTGCCCCGTTACCCCTCTGCCCTACGGCTTTCTGACACGGCCTCATGAATAATTAAAGGTGGCTGGACAGGGAGGCGCTCAGGTACTCCTTCCCTCCCTCCCTCCCTCTCTCTCTCTCTCTCTCTCTCTCGCTTTGGACACTGTGGGAGCCCTGCACGGCCCCCCCAGTCCTCCCACTTCCCGCTTCAGAGTGCCCTGGGACCTCCCCAGGACATGATTCTCTTGCATTTGTTTTGTCGGAAAAAGAAAAAAAAATCGCCAAAGGCTGCACCCCCGTGACAGTCCCCTGTGCACAGCGGAACCGCCCCGGGGACAGGCATAACCGGACAATACAAACGTGCGCCCCACTTGCCGGGGGGGGGGAGGGGGTAAACCGTGTCCGTTAAAGAAAAAAAAAAATGGTGGCGTCAGCTGTTAAGCTCATCCAGCCTGGCGCTGATGATAAGAACCGGGTAATTAACAGGATCAATCAAAATTAACAACACAGGAGAGTTCAGGAGACTCCCAGAGTCTCATACTTGGACCTTCTTACCTCTTCCAATGGCGGAAACCCAACCACAGGCCCCCCCCCAACCCCCCCCACACACACACACACACACACAAATACCTCCGGAACTTGAAACTCAATCAAAATTACACAGCAGGGGGACAAGACTGAAGGTGACAAGGGAAAGGGGGGCCACAGAGACCCCTTCTCTAAGCAAATCCGCTTCCCCCACTCTACAGTCACTTTGATATACAGTTATAAATATCACCAGCCGCTTTTTGCCATCAAACATAAGATATAAGGACCGCGCTGCCTGTTTCCAGTTTGCGTCTGTCGTGTGGAGAGGAAGCAGTTTAATATTTCCGTAGCTTTACGTCAGGAATCTCCCTGAAACTTGCTTACCTTCTTATGGCAGGGTAAGGTAAACAACATTATGCAATTAATTTCGAACTGAAGGAAACCAGTATTAAATCAAGTTGAGATTAGCAGAAAACAGCGAGTCTGCGAGTCGTAACGGTGGATTTGGCGAGTTCCTGCCCAGTGAAACAGGAGTGGGTGAGCTGTTTCTTGCAGCTGAATGTCAAACCTCCATCTTTAATAATGCTGGCAGGATCTGACCAGATGGGGGCGTCGAGGAGCATTAAGAGGAAAATGTCCGACCCTTTGACTCGCCTCAGCATCCTGTGGTTTTGGCCTGGGGGGCCAAGGAGCCGTTATGCTGCTTCTCAGAGGCACCAGTGCTCCTACCACCCACCCGGGGGCGCGTGTGTCACCTCCCACACGGCGTGTCTGCAATCGAGGCTGCTCACCCGCCGCGATGTGGGGGGGTAGGGGCGGGCTCATTAAAACAGCCTGCCAGGTCTACATCACATGGGCCGGCGCTTCAGCACAGGTAAACAGAAAGAAGCAGGAAACAAGAAAACAAAATAGCCACCGAACATCCCTACATCAATCCATCCATCCTTACATCCATCCATCCATCCATCCATCTTTACATCCATCCATCCCTACATCAATCCATCCCTACATCCATCCATCCATCCATCCCTACATCCATCTATCCCAACATCAATCCATCCATCCCTACAGCCATCCATCCATCCCTACATCAATCCATCCCTACATCCATCCACGAGCGGCCTATCGGGTCATGCAGGGCTGCCACCGATGCAGACCTGGAAGGCCTGCCAATAACTACCTGGAAGGCCTGCCAATGACTGCACAAACACAAAGTTAAAATACTGATCAGTCTGATTATTCAAACATTTATTAACTGCTTGCGCATTTTTCCCTAAAAGAATGTTCTAGAACTTTAGTGACAGCCCTTTCATTCCTCCTCATTGTTCAATGAGCTCCTCTAGGTCCTCCTCTAGGGCTCTGCTCAGTCAGATTCGCTCTGGACATGCCACGCCTCGTGAGTTTTTTGTTACCGCCGAGATATCCTCCTAGGCTTTCGGACCTACGATGTCCCCCGTCCCACACGTCTGGAGAGAAAGTCAGCTTCATGTTTATCTCCGTGCTCTCCTGATGTCAAGCTCCCATCGGAGGGTTCAAAAATCCGAACGTGTCGAAGCTATAAATTTGCATCTCTCTGCGCATTCTTGCTCGCCCAGATCACCGGCCATTCCCCGGTGCCTCTCTCCGTCCTCCGGCATCCGCTGCTCTCCTCTCCCAGTTCTCTGGCTCCTTTGAAAACAATGGCCACGGCCCGCAATCCGTTGAGACCCCGCGGGGCGAGAGGTCGGCGTCGAGGCAGCAGAACCCAGACCTCCGGACACTGAGGCAGACAGCGGAGGAACGGCGCGCAGGAGGGGGAAGGCCTTGCGCTGCCTCATTAGCGGCTGCCTTGCACTACGGCTAATTATCCCGTCGCCGTAGCAGCCGGCATACGCGCCGACCCGGCGTCCTCCTGACGGGCACATGTGCGTGTGTGCGCGTCCGTGCATGCGCGTGTGTCCCGGCCCACCCCCGTGCGGGATGCTCCAGCTTCCTGGCGGGGGTCCCAGCACCGCCTCACCCTGACTGCTTCATCAGCAAGCCCTAATTTATGTCCTGTTAATTAGGTCCCCGTGGCTGCGGCTGGCTGCTAGCTGCTGAGGGTCCCGTGAATGGGGGGGGCGGGGGGGGCTACATGCAAATATCAGTGGTACTACCCTGCCCTCAGCAACGGCATCAAACTGAGCGTTGACAAGTCATAATTAATGCTATTGAATTATTAATGCGGAGCAGTCTTGTGTGTTTTGTTTTCTTTTTTCATTTTTTTTTTTAAACTCTCTCGTTTCTTTTAGCAAGGGGGGGGGGCTTCCTTTGGAGGACGGATGTCATTGCCTGGGACGGGCCGAGCTCAGCTGCTCTGCTGTGCCGTGCCGGCCTGCCTCCTCATTAGCGGCGCCGGGGTCAAAGGTCGAGGCACCCGCGCGTTCCTATTGGACGGCGGCGGGAGCGGGCTGGGAGCGACGGCCCAGCAGGCTCAGGGCTCCGGTTATTAGGATGCGGATTGCTGCTGGAAGCTGGTGTAGGTCCTGTAGAAAGGTCAACCCCCCACCGGCGCCCCCTGGAGGAACTCAGGCACAGGCACACTCAGGCACACACAGGCACTAACTCACACACACGCACACAAGCACAAATGTGAGTACACACATGCCCAGACGCACACAAATAATTGAGTGCAAGCATGAGAAAACTTACGCGAACACAATGACACACATGCACACGCGCATGCCAACGGCGATAAACAAACACACTCCCCTGCAGAGACGTGTTTGCACGCATGCAGAGAACGAACGCAAACAAAAGCAGATTGCATCATCTTTCAGTAACAGATGAACAAAACGCTTGCACCACAACGTTAACCTTACCCAGGTACTACCATCCACTTTGGCTTCTGACGATTGATCAGAGCTAATTCGTCGGTATAATTGCATTGCCTTATACGCAAGCCCTGGCACTGCAGACAGATGTTATGGATTAGTCAGAATAAATCCTGATCCAGGAGACTCCTAAAGACATTTCCTCTCGCTTGTATTCCTTATAAACTAATTCACCCTGTTGCACTTTCTGATTAATTTCACCCAGAACCCAAAATAAACCCAAAACCATCTACTCCAAACAGAAGTTCAAAAGTAATTTTTGGTGTCGTCATATATTCCTGTAAACGGGCGAAAGTTAGCCTGGCTGTAAGGGGTTGGTTAAGCCAGACGTCGCTGTGGTTTCCTAAGGTTTGCCCCGTTTTTGTGGCTGTGTCCAAATTCAGGGGCTGCATCCCTCGAAGGACGTGGGCTACGTTGCCTTTGTAGGCTGCGTCTTTCTAAGGTTCGCACAATGAATCTTGGGATCGCAGCCAAAGAATGATGCCTTCCAAGGCCGCATTTGAAGGAACCTTCGAAACGGGAGACATTTTGTCTTCAGATGCAGCCTCTGAAGAATGCAGCCCCTGAATTTGCAGTTCACAACCCTTGTCTGAAGGCACGCAAGTGAGTTGGTAACTGTAAATACATCATAGAGACTGCCCAGTGCATTCTGGGAAACATCCATGCTTACCATGACCAATTCATGGATGCGACAAAGAATTTTAACATAGTATGGGAAGTTAATGATATATTAACAAGAAATTGTATTGAATTCTCACTAACGGGCACGACTCTTATTTCAGACTTAAAAAGTGTCTATTATTTGCTCTAATTTACTAGAAGCTGTGCACTCTAATCCCCTTGTTTACTGTGATGTTGTAAGAAAATGAAACTGAATTATAGCCGGCCGATACATTATTTATGCCTGTTGCTCCACTAACGGTGGCCTGAATCAGAACACATTCCCCTGTAGGGCTGGTGGACAAGATGTTTTTTCATTCCTCAGACATATGAACTATAAACTAACCCTGAAGACATTTAAATTTCAAATCGCCGCACATTTTGAATTCCATATAGCGGATGAATTATTTAGCCATTTACGCAAGAACTATAATTATTTAATTATGACTTATAGACATGCATATATATATATATATATATATATATATATATATAATTTTTTTTTTCTCTCTTTCCAGTCAGGCTGGAAGGTGAATCGGATGACTCCGGGAACGTTTCGGACAGTAGGAGCAGCAGTTGTTTGTGGGGATTCGTCAGAAGAATCGATGTTAATGAAAATATACAGCGGCGGGACCCCGGGGGACGGGAAGCCGCAGCAGAGCCGTGAAAACGTGAGTGGTTTTGTGTCACGGAAATGGTTGATGCATGGGAATCTTGGCGTGTAGAGAATCCCTATACACCGACAACTGTGTTTGACCTCCCGAAACCCATAACAACTGACTCGGTTACCGTGCGTTACGGTTACCATGGTAGCAGATTACATCGCTCAGAATCACTCGGTTACCAATTTATTGCGTCGAATCTTCCTTTCTGGACACAAATGGTCCAGAAGGGAGGCATTAATATTCATCGATTGTTAACCGCTCAACGGTGTCATTTAATGCTGGTTTAATGGAGTGTTTGTGTCTTCTGTCGATATGAAGCCTGACAGCATTGCTCTCGCCAAACTTAAAGCCGAAGATTAACAACTAATACGCCGCACATCTTATTTTCATGCCAACCCCCCCTCCCCCCCTAACCCGTCCCCCCGGGAAATAAGCGAGCCTGCCTGATGAAATCTATGGGTGGACAGGAAAATCACAGCATGGTCAGGCCTCCAGGACAGAGGATGATCCATGTCCTGCCCGAGTCACTGCCAGAGGGGCTGGGGGGGGGACTGAACGTAGCTCCAGTGACTGGTCACAGGCTTCCCTTTAAGGCACATTGCTCTAACATAAACCTTAAATATCAAAAGCTTAATAAACCATATACTGTATAAATACAGCCTCTCCCCAAGTTACGATAGACTTAAACTTATCGTAAGGTGAAAATATCGTGAGGTGAAAATGCATTTTAATTAACAGAGTACACCTAACCTAACGAACATCATAGCCTAGCCTACCTCAACCATGCTTAGAACACTTACATTAGCCTAGAGTTGGGCAAAATCGTTAACACAAAGCCTATTCTATAATACAATTGAATATCGCATGTAATTTATTGAATAATGTACTGAAAGTGAAAACCATTTACTCATCGTAAAGTCAAAATATTGTAACATGGAACAACGTAACCCAGGGAGCATCTGTATACAGTACACATCGCAATATACAGTATCATATTATTCACATAGACTGTGAAATTGCGTTTTTTCATGATTTTAGCCTCATGTGAGGGGAATGTGGAACAATGGTCTAAAATGGCTGGAGATACGTCCTGTGAAGGTGGTTAACACCTGGAAAACAAGACTCCTCCAGGACCGAGGCTTCAGCCAGGACTCTCAATGCTGCCCTGGAGAGGCAGGAGGACGGGGAACCCACCAGATGGGTCAGAACCAAACTAACATCTGCTAAAATGACTCCAGTCAAAAGCACCATCTGTTTCTCCACTGGAAAATGTCATTCAGAAACAGAGAAAGTCAAATAATGATTGTTTCTCCTCCTTTTACAAAGGATGTTGTACCTTTACACACAGACACTGAATGATCCTTGTAAAAACCCATCGCTTATGTCCAATGAAATGGTATCCTGTTTTTCACAATGGTGGCATCCACCCTAGGCTGCTGATTGGCTGGTGTTGCTGATTGACTGAGGCTGCTGATTGGCTGAGGCCTCTTTGGCAAATTATAAATGGGATTTTCCATGGTTCCTGAGCACGGCAGGGCTCTCAGTCAGGCGCGCTGATTTCCCCTGGTGTCCTCCACCTTCATCCAACATGAAATTAAATTAATTCACCAGATCGCATTTAATCCAATTAACCCTCGGTCTACAATGGCTTAATCGCAAGGATGCTTCAAGAACACAGGCTAGCATTTCTGATTTATTGAAATTCTTGTTGCCGACCACTGGGTGGTGGTAAAACTTGGACACGTATTGGTCCAGCACAGACAATTTCAGTATAGACCAGTTGGGGCTCTGCTAGAGATGTTGGTGCCCATGAAAGCATATCATATAGGGCTCCCAACCCAGACCAATCCAATTATGCTCCAGTTTTAGGGCCCCTGTTGCTCAGCAACCATCCTAACTTTCGCCGCCTTTACGACGCCCCCGTAGACCGCGATAAAAAGGGTGTGTGAACCAGCCTCTGAGATCAAGTGACATCTCCCTCAGAGTCCTAGTGCTACCAGGAACCATAAAAATAATAAAAAAATCTCTAGTAATACTGAACTGGGATGATCTTTTATTTGCCTACCCCATCTTGGTCTTCATGACACATACACATATATAGGTGAGAGCAAGCTTAGCTGTGAAGGACAGACACCTGCAGTGGCACCCATGGAGCTGGGGGTTAAGGGCCTTGCTCAAGGGCTCACGGGCATGAAGCTATTCCGCGGAGGCCGCGCTCGAACCGGCGACCTTCTGATCACACGCCCCGAGGCTTAGCTCACTGAGCCACACATTACCCTAGAGCCCTACTCTCTCTCCCAGAATGGCTGGACTGCGTTTACCCCATCTGGGCCAGATTTGGCCTTCCAGGGCCGACTCAGTTCTGCTAGGGTCAGGTTTGGCCTTACTGTGCTGTGTTTCTCCTTCCTCAGCTGGCTTTGCTCTTCCGGGCCGAATGCCAACTCGGCCGAGGACATAGAGCTCAAAGTCCATCTGTGTCTCTCCGCAGAAGTAGGTGTTGACCTTTCCAGCCCATGGCCAGTCACCCCCCAGCCCTTTTTCATGAGACGCAGTTCCAGGGGTTAACCAGTCGCTAGCCTATGAGGGCATCATGGGGCAGGCCTCGTTACTCACGTTCCCTTGGCTTGTTACTCGTACTCCCTGACAGCTCATTCGTTCTTCTGTCAGGGAGTCTGGCTTCGCTGCCTCCTCTTCCCCCTTTCCCAGTCGCAACACCACAGTCCCTGGCAGAGCTCCACTGTGGAGGCCCAGTCCCTGCCAAAGCCTGCGGGGCTCCCCCCATCCTCTGCTGAGGGTCACGTGACATCCGCATTCACCGGGACCGCCTCACCACGGGCTCCTTGTTCTTGCTTACAGCCAGGCTAACCTTCGCCCGGACCTGGCTAGTGGAACTAGCACGCCCCCGCTAGGCTAACCCGGGCCTTCATTCCTGGCCTTCAGAGTTGTCAACATTTCCCTCCGATTATCTGTATCCCGACACCTGCTTCCCCCTCCACACCCCCTCGCTTCTGATTGTTAGAAACCAGCTAGCGGATGCTAACCGTAGGTCTCCTTTTCCTTTGATGAATTGACCTCTCCTGGCAGACTCGCCAAGGTGATGGGACTTGGACAAAAGTGTGAAATCGTGGATTCGGTACGAGGCAGGATCGCAAGACCTCCTTGGGACATGAGGTCACAAACCCTTTCTCATTGTGACACGTTTGAATTACAAATTCAATTCCCACTTGATTTTCATTTTACTTCACTGAAAGACAGAGGCATGGAGGACAAAGGACAAAATGTTGGGAAAGATGCATGCGTTAACTTCAGACAGGAGCCAGGGGAAGGACAAAAAAACAAAATCACTGATCTCCCGGCCATTTTACATTTTGTTCCCTCCAATTAAGAAAGACCTCCCTTTTTTTAACCAATCGCTGCAAGTGAAAAATGACACACGAAAGTAGCAATGTGTAATTAGCGGCAGCTACGTTTGCACGGACTTTGATTTATAATTCAGTAGTGCTGCCGGTGCTGGGGAGATAACGATAAGGTTTCTCTCAATTGGACTGCTTTCTGGAAGATTCCGGACGAGTGTGTGTGTGTGTTTAGTATGTGCTGGGGATTGTAAGATGTACTTTTTGAGGTGGTTTAAAGACTGAACGAGCTGACAGCTCTTCCTCAAAGGCATTAGATCACAGAGTGCGGGACGAGCCAATTTGGGGGGGGGGGGGGGGGGGTCGGGGGGGGG